>QFEL01000672.1:0-59384 GCA_003316195.1 Neoboletus brunneissimus | reverse complement strand
GTGTGACATGTGCCCACGGAGCCGTAGACAGTCTATCACAAGCACCGATTTTTGCCCACCCGCGAGAATAACCGGCCATGCGTCGTCTGGTATCAGTGACACATCAGACATGTACAAGATTGCGTCCTGTACAAGGAACCCAAAACAAAAATATGGCTGAATCTTCGGGCTAGTCCCATCGTCCGTCCTCCTTGGAGTTGGCGACGAACCACCCACCGGTGTCGTCGGCTGCGTAGCAAAAGGCGTCGGTGTCAACGTAGGCGGAGAACTTGCCGTGAACAGACGTCCATGTTGCACTTGACAATCAATCAACACCCCCCGAGTAGTAGCCCACGTTTCGCCTCTCACCTGAAATGGGTGTAATCCGTATCCCAGTATCCTTGATCTCGAATGGAACTTTATCCTCTATGATATGCCACTTGAAGTCGGGAACCTAACCATCGCAAACGTCAGTCCATCAGCGCATCGCAGATCCACATTCTAGCAAACGCACATCGCCCCCTCCTGACGCAAATTCTTTCGCCACGAGGTATGGGAATGTCCTTTGGACTTCTCTAAATGTGCTCTGGGAAACATAAACATCTATATGCTCCTGAATTGCGCCTCCCAGGGTCCATCCTGTTGGGTCATCGGCCCGTCTTGCAAGGTAAACGGGATGAAATACTCCCTAGGCCAGGGAAATGATAGTCACCTCGCAGATCATCCAGTCCGTTCATCGCTGAATAAACGGACCGTCAGCATCGCTCTACCATGTCAGCGTTTGAAACCAGCCAGACCCACCATCAGCATGTGCGTGGGTGATGAGTACAGCGTCAATCTCTCGTAACCCATATTTCGGAAACCATTCTACAGCGGCCGCCTGGAAGTTCTTACCCACATCTATTACCAGCGTCCTACCTCAAACATGGCGACGGTCCACGGTCATTCACCTGAGAAACGAGCAGCGAAGGAACACCCACGTCTTTTTCCCATCTTTACCCGCGGCTACCCGAATCACGGCTGATGTATTTCGTCTGATGTTCTTCTTCCCTTCCGGAGTGAGCGTCGAGAGGCAGGTTCTACAAGGCTCTTTACTTGGTGGTGCGGTCAAGCAGCCCAAGGATGGCACCGAGGACGATGTGCCCGTCCCGAGGAAGATGAGTTCGATTTCTGGGTTGATACTGTTCTCGGTTGATGGAGAGGTTGGCTCTTTATCCAGGATAGCGACATTTAATCCGTTCGTGTAGTTGGTGTAGGCATCTACAGAAGCAGGAATCATGACCAGTGTTCACTCGGTCCTTGGCAGAATTGGATGACCAAGGCCAATTAGGGTCTAGGGTCGGTGGTTTTCTTATGCGGTGACATCGGAGGCCCGGCTCGGAGACCAGTACCGCCCAACTACTCCTCAAGCACATGATTCAAAGTCACTATACTACTGGTACAAACCCAGTGACAGGTTGAAATAACATAGGACGTATCCACGCCTCATTTCGTGAATACTACAATGCGTGTCGCATTAGATTACGAGTAAAAGGAATAGATCCAAATACATACTCGAGACTACGTCTTCGTCCTGTACTTGATGATTCAAACTAACCTTTTGCGCATGCGGTGCAAATTTCGACGATCGACCCTGGACACAAAAAGAGTACAAATGCAGTCAGTTGAAGAGAAAATCACTGGGATTGTCCATACCCTGGGAATTATAAACTTGTCAAATGATGTCCATGTCTTGGAGGGAGTAGGCTCACCAAACGAGTCCATATCGGAAATTAGTGGCGAGTGATTTATGGATTCCCAGACAAACATCCTACAGAATATCACATAAAATGAGTACTCCCCGCGCAGGGCAAAATCAGCGCAATGGTGCACACCTCAATCGTAGCGCCTTTCCGCAAGCACACAGGATCTGACAAGTCGGGACGTTCCCCCCGTTTCTTCGTATAAACTTTGACAAGACCAAGACTTTCCCACATGCGCTCAATTAGGTAGTCAAGACTGGGGGTCAATGAAATCAAGAAAACCAGCGAAGGATTGGAACGGTTTACGCACTTCAAGTCCATCTCGCAACTGATGACAACCGTGTTATCCGTTCGAGAAATCTTGTCGACCTGCCTCGGGATGTCAACGCGACCCTCTCTCGCGAAAAAATGTCAGCCTACAAGTTCCAAGCTAATTGCGTCTACCTTGTTGTACACATCTGGAACAATACGTTAACAGAAATGATCTAGATTTTTTACATAGAAGACTTGCAGAGACATGGAATATATTTGCGCGTGCCTGAATCGACAGTTCAGGCTGCTGTCCAGTTTGGCTGTCCAATGAACTCACCAATCAATACATCTATGAATTCGTCTGTAGTGATCTGGAAGATTAGCGGTTCAAATATCGGCATCGGATTGGGTGAGTCGGGTATTTGGGTCTCACATCCTCTCGAATCATGACATCACAGTTGTGTAGCTTGTCTGGAGGCGATAAGTGATAGTTCTATTTCTTGGCGTGGGATGGACATACAACTTGCAAGGATTGTCCGAATGGTCCTCTCGTCAGTTTTGGTCAGTTTCACAGTCGTGTTGAGCTTGACAATAATTTAAGAGAACGTGATTACCAACGCAATTAAGTATTACGATACCGTTATCTGTCAGACAGTGTTGGTTTCAGTTATTATGGACTAAAAGAGGCTCGGAACACGACTAGTACTCACTCCACCAGTAGTCTTGCGCTTGAACACAACATCAGGTTTCCGCTTGTTCAGTCGAATACCTACTGCGTCGAGTTCAATTTCCAATAGGCGCTTATGTTCTTCGGACTTGGTAGCATCAAGCATGATAAGTATGAGATCGGCGGTCTTCGCGGCTAGCTCGATATGAGGATGCTTCAGGTTATTGAGAGTCATCACTCACTCGCAACCACTTGTCGACCTCGGCCCCGACCTTTGGCGGGAACAATGAATGAAAGAGAAAATAGGCGTGTTTCCCTTACCTTGACTGGCGCCTTCCACGATTCCAGGCAGGTCGAGAAGTTGGATGCGGGCACCCTGATACTCGATCACACCAGGGATAGCAGTGAGAGTGGTGAACTCATAAGCTGCGCTTTCCGAAGCTGTATGTGTGCATTTGCTAAGGAGTGTAGACTATATTTAATTCATATCAAGCCGAAAGATCCAAAATTCTTAGCTGAAGCACGAGCCTTTCCGACGGACGGGAAGCCGATGAGTGCAACACGAGCATCTCCAGACTTTTGTACATCGAAGCCAACGCCCGCTGGGCCCGATTTCGATGTCGGTTCGAGGAGCTGGGCACGATAGCGTGCAAGCTTTGCCTTGAGCAGACCAAGATGATATTCTGTCGCCTACTTGGAAGATTGTTCAGATACCTGCTAGTGAGCGAGCCTCGCTTTAGATAGGGAACCTTGTTCTTTTGAGCTGTTTGAAAGAATCATGAATAGTGAATTGACAGCAAAACAAGGGACATACTCCTTGCCATCTCCTCTTTGATGGTTCAGTCACCGTCAGATATTCCTAGGTCGGTGGTTGCCTGGGGCACTCACCCTCGATCTCCTTGATCTGCGTTGGTTAAGGTATGCGATCAGGGTTGCACAGTGGGTATAACACTGACCTTTTCTACGATACCCATGATGATTGCGGTGTGAACCTATTTGGAGTTGCTGGTACTAGTAGATATTAATGGTGTTGCGATGGATGTCACTACTGATGAGTACCAGTAGGGGTTCATTAATGGTTCACGTGATCAATATTTAACTAAGTAAGTAGTAGGCATTTGTTGATGGATCAAGACTTGTAAGATGACCAGCATTCGGCGCGGAATGTCGCATCAGCCGTCGCTGTTCTCGCTCGAGGAGCAAGACTCCAACGACGGCGACGAGCCCGACTGGGACCCTTTGCCAATTCCCAGACCCCACTCCTCCACACCTTCAATGCTCTCCTCTTCCATAAACACCTCCTTGCGTAGCCGAGGCAAGAGCCGCCAGTCAAGGAACAACTTCTCTTCCGGCTCAGCGTCCAATACGATGTCCACAAACTACAATTCACCACACAACCTCCCAAAGTATTCTGATATCTACTCCCAGTTCGTTAAGCGCTACAGGTCTGAACCAGGCCTCGACGACGATCCAAGGAACGACCCAGACTCCAACTACTTTCAGAGGGGGTTGGGTCAACTTATAGATGCAGGCGACAGTGACGATGAAGACCTCAATCGCTCAAGTCTCGGAGACGCATTCGATCGCTTCTCCGCCCTCATGCTGGAGTCTGACCCAATCGAGCCTGCAACGGTAGAAGATCGCCAACGTTTAGAGTGGCAGACCATGCTCGCGTCTGTCCTTGATGGTGATGTGCTCAGATCTGAGAAAACTCGCATCGCTGTTGCACTTGAGTCTTCCAGTGAAGAACACAACAATACCCACCTCAACATCTGGCTCGGGTTGCGCGCAAAGTTCGCTGGAAGGAAGGAGATAGAAGAGCGCAGGCGTATCGAGGAGAGGAGGATGCGCACAGTGGATTCTGTCATAGAGGAGATAAACTCTTTCAAGCTCAAGGACGACGAACGTGATCCAACCATAGCGTTGCAGCGAGTCAACTCTCTTCTTTGTAGACTCGAGGCAGCTCAGTCCCTCTACCCTACCCTCAAGGCTTTCTACGCAGACAAGGTTGCTGCATCGGAGCCGCAATTCCAGGCCCGCTGTGACACTCTTAATACATGGTCAACTGTCCTCATGTCCCTACGTCGTCATATCGCCCTTTTACAGAGATGGACGGGGAGCGAGTCACTTGATGTGACAAAACCGATCGCCAGCATTGATGTCTACCCTCGTTTGCAAGCCAACGGCTTCTCCAAACAAGCGCCGGATTGTAGCACGTTCATTGAACGCGTCCTTAAAGAAGACTCCATCCAGAAGACTTTTGAAAAGGGTTTTTTAACTACCGTACATTCGTTCATCGGCGCTGCTCGCGACGCTCAAGTCAATCTTTCCTCCTTGTTTCAAGACATGAACCTCCCTACTTTCGAAGCTGAACTGGTGCCCCTCATCTCCTTCCCTACTAAACTTGCCCAAGCGTGTCTACGCGTGCGCCTCGACTATGTTCAGAAGCTCAAGGACCCCGAAGTCCTCATCATTGATCAGGTCACTGAAGATGTGAAGATTAGTCTGGGTCTAGCTTGCACGCTCAAGAGGCAGTACGAGGCGTTCCTTGCCCCCGATCCTGGGGGGAAGTGGAACTTGCCCAGGTGCATAAGTGAAGATTATGATACTACTATCCTCGAGGCCTTGTCAATATTTTTCAGGCTCATTCACTGGAAGCTTAAGAGCGGTATCAAAGGCATTTACTTCAAGGAAACTGATGTCATTGATTCTCAATGGGCAACATTCAACGATGTCAGTATGACTGTCATTGGGGCTTCCGCTGTAGTAGCTGAGCAGGTTTGGTACGCACTACAACCTTCAATGAAAGATTTCCACCGATCAGTACCTCACAGCTCGTTGACTAATCGACTAATGGTCCGAGTTGCGAACTATTTCGAGACTCAAGTCCGCCTCCCTATCTCCGCAGGTGGACGGGTACATGAAGTATCCAATCCAGTTCTGCAAGATGGCGTCATCGCCAGCGCCACCGGTCAAATGACCCATGAACAGAAGGTCAACTGGTATGGAAAGATACTGGACAACGTTCGGTTGCGATATCGCAAACTTCAACGCTTTGCAAGGTTCGTATATATACCGCCCTCAGTGTTATTCTAACGTTGCGGCTATAGAGCACTTACGCAAAGAATAAGTAATTCGGCGGAATACAACCTTGAAAACGTCCCTCTCGAACAGTTCATAGCCGCCCTGGTCGCAACAGATCACATCCTTGTCTACACCCAGACCTACGAAGAAGACGGTACTTATATAATAGCCTCGAGTGCGCTCCGAGATCGTCCCGAGGCTATCCGTCGCATTCTTCTTGAATCTTTTCACGTCAACGAGATTGTCAACGACGAGGGTATACCGCTTCCCGTTGTTGACAGTGTCGCAGAGTACGCGGATAGCGACGAGGATGAGGGGGCGGAGTACCTTTTGCTGTTGTCTCCTCGCAACCTCTTCATTTGGAATGGACTGGTTCTCATGTTAGAGTTGCCGAGAATAGAACTCGACATGAAGGATAACCGGGCGAGGCTGGTTGCGGACGGGACAATGCGTCGGCTCGCGTTGGCGAAACAGCAATTCGGCGACATCTTTATCCCCGCTGATGAAGACGAGGAAACACTTGAGGACATTCTTACCCCCCCTCCCTGTATAGTCGAGCAGCAAGCCCATATCCCAGCCGTCAATCGTGAATTACGCAAGATTTCTCGTGCAACGAACAAGCTCGCCGAATCTATTGTTGATTCGGTCCATCACGTCCGTAACTCCCTGCGAGACGCCGTCCGATACCAGGAATTACTCGAGAACTGGTACTTGTTCGCATCTGAGCACGGCCAGCACGCACAGAAACATATGGAACGCTCCACAATGACCAAATTCAACCGTTCGCTCATCCGACTTGCCATCTCTTGGGTTTCCTTCATTTGCGATGACTGCGATCCTACCGACAGGAAGACCTTTAAATGGGCTGTTAACGCGCTTGAATTCACGCTACATCGCACAAGGCGGAGCAATATTCTACAGATGTCAAGCGATCAATTCGAGATGCTTCGACAAAAAGTAGCAAGTTGTATGACACTATTGATCAGCCATTTTGATATCTTAGGTGCCCGGTCGACTCTGGAGGCACGCAAGGAAAAAGAGCGGCAAGAGGAGTTGTTTCGCGAACAGGCTTCTATTGCTGCGGATGTTGACCCACTTTTGCAACGCTCGCAGTCTCCCGTCAATGACGACTATCTTATCACCTCCAGTGCCTATGCGTATACCGACGCTCATATTCGCGTCTTCTGGGAAAGAACTGCCAAGGCTCTCGAGGCTCTCGAAAAGGAGCGCGAGCAGATGGGCTCAGAGAAACGGTTAATTGGGCGTGTGCTCGACGATGAGAAGTTGGAGGACCGATCCCTAGTCTTCCTTGCATCCTCCAGCTCAAACATATCTATCCGTTGGCAGCAGCGGCGGTTCATTGGTGCTGGGGCATTTGGCTCCGTCTACCTTGCTGTTAACCTCGACTCTGGGTCCCTCATGGCCGTTAAGGAGATTAAGTTCCAGGAGCTCTCTGGGCTGCCCAATCTATACTCTCAGATTAGAGATGAGCTCAGCATCATGGAGATGTTGCACCATCCAAATGTCGTCGAGTACTACGGCATTGAGGTGCATCGGGACAAGGTGTACATCTTCGAAGAGTATTGCCAAGGAGGGAGCCTGGCAGCATTGTTGGAGCACGGGCGGATCGAGGACGAGAGTATTATCCAGCTGTATACCATGCAAATGCTGGAGGGCCTTGCATACCTCCACTCGAAAGGCATCGTGCATCGTGATATCAAGCCCGACAGTGTGTTATTTCACCACGATAGCGGGTTCCGAAGGCTTACCTGCTTCTAGACATCCTCCTTGACCACAGAGGGGTCATCAAATATGTCGACTTTGGGGCATCGAAAATCCTCGCTAAGAATCGCACGATGCAACGATCTCGCCGTGGTTCGGACATGGCCAACCTGGCCAAAGTTGGTGGCCTTGGGATGAATAACAGCCTGACGGGTACGCCGATGTACATGTCTCCCGAAGTTATCAAAAACGAAAGAAGATGTCGTCACGGAGCGATGGATGTGTGGTCCTTGGGTTGTGTTGTGCTCGAGTTCGCTACGGGTAAGAAGCCCTGGGGTAATCTCGACAACGAATGGTACGCTCTATTTCATTAATATCCGTTCACTACGTATATCTCATGACGCGTTTCAAGGGCAATCATGTTTCACATCGGGGTCGCTACCCAACACCCACCTCTTCCAGAACCAGGTCAACTTAGCGACCTCGGAATCAATTTCATCAAACAATGTCTGACCATTGATCCTGTTCTGCGTCCCACAGCGGTTGAACTTCTGGATCATCCCTGGATGCTCCAGTTTGGCGAGACTCTTTTGGGCTTTGGTGATGGGGAGCTCACTCCCACTCCACCTGTCGAAATATCTCATGGTGAAAAATATGAAATAGCCCCGACTGCGAAGCCGACTGCTACCGCCCAGGATAGGGTAGTCGAAGCCATTGAGATACCCTCACCCGTGTCATCCTCCACTGGAGAGCCAACCCCTGATAGTGATTGAGGGTATTCACTCAATAGGTTTTGTATTTGTCTTTTCGTGGGCTTTGTTTTGGTTTGGACCTATTCTTTTTCCAAGTTTTCAGCACACACTCTGTAGCTATTACTCGCACCCTTTGCTCGACACATCTTGTAACATAGCACTCATTGCTTACGTCGCGAAGATTCACGGACAGACTTCCTCGATGTAAGAAAACAGCTGAGAATGCGGCCGATAGTCCTGTGGTCACCTAGATACAATCACATCACAGAATATAACATAATACATCCCGGATACGCGTTGAAACGTTGACCAACTACGAGTCGATGACCCAGCGCTTATTTTCGGTACGTTCACTGCTACCACTTACAGAACCGCCAACACTACTCCGGAATGATTGTCGGTGAGGGTAGCGATATGTACGCCCAGAAGGGGTGAGAATATAATGCTGGACATGGTTGCCAAGGAACCTTTGGCTAACCATCGCAAAACCCAGCCCAGCAACCCGAGCGACCATTTGTTTCGGGGAAGGAACTTGAACCTCCGGACCAAAGGCAACGGAGAAGGTTAGCTCGTTACTTGACGGAAAGGTCACCTTCCCTGGGTCACCGGCGATAACTGGCTGTAAACCATCCATCCTCAATGGGCTCCTGTCCATGGCCTTTTCCAAAGTTGAGGCGGCATATAATACTCAATATGAACGAGAGCCATGTAAGGAAAACCGAGGCCGTCGTCATCACTCCGAAAAACGGCCAGGTCATGTACGTCCAGCGGAAAGTCGGGGAATCAAACATGGCACCCCACCCCGCGAGGTAACCCAGACACACATGAAGAGGAAAATGAGCATCTTGATTCTCTGTTCCCGCCTCACTGAATACCAACCCTACGAGGACTTGATTAACACCAAGTGTGATTTAGAGACTTGGCTCTCACAGAGGCAAGCCATGGGGGTAATATCTGCGGCAGTATGAGTCAGACATCTACCAACAAAGATGCTCTCAATGCTCACGATCAGAGTCATGATTAACAGAGGTTGAAATACTGGTGATGTTGCCAGATGACTCAGGACTGACAGCGCTGTCCCAGAGCTGATCGATGATCAAGCCACAACACTACTATCGAAGTCACGATGAAGAATAAGGAAAGTTGAGTTGAATGATCACTGACAACGTCAGCACGATTTTGTAGACGCGACTGATAGTAAGAGATGCCCCGACACGCTTGAATGTTTATCAGCCAAATAACTGAAGAGCATTTATGTTGAGTATGAATCCACCTATTGTTTAGCGACTCGCCTGAGGCTTTCAATCGGGTTGGCTCGTTCAAGGCTTTACTAGTGGCTCGAGCGCCGTTGGCCCCGACTAGTACTAGCGATTATACTTCAGGGAGAAGCCAGACGAACCTCCTACGTGGCCACCGCCAGCAGCCCTAGCACCACGAAGCCAGCTCTATTATACACTAGAGTCAGTGCTCGACGGCGGATTCACCACCCTGCAATACTCGCTAGAATAATACAAAAACCCGACCAGAAAATCCCAAACGTGGTAACGTGAACGCAATAAACATACTAACAAGGCGAACTATGTTTGGAATGAAACCCGTCAAATTTGATACCAATGGTGGTTTTTTGCGATGAACCAGAAAACCGCCTCTTCGTCGTCGAGCGTCTTGAGCCATCCAGGCAAACTCTGAATGGTTTCCACATTTGCGTCAGTTCGACACTCCAGAACACTATCCTCCTGTAGCGATGAGAGAAGGTCGATTATCTCCTGTCTATCATACGCCGCTCGCAGACGCCATCGCAGCTCGGCCTGTATCATGAATTCAATGTAAAGAATGGTCTATACCAGTAAAGCTCACCTGGCTAATACCCGGGTGCAGGAAAACGACGCCGACTATAGCTTGCTGTGCTGCTCCCCATATACCGTCGAGTCTGTATCCACGTAGGTCAAGCCATCGCCGAGGAGTGATGAGTGTCAGGGGCCTATCGGACACTGCTACACTCCAGGCACCACAATAGTCCGCAGCCACTAGTGTTGGAGCGTTGAAGTATGCCCAGAGTAATACAGGAGGTGATGTTAACGTCATCTTATGAACAAGCCGAAGTATGTGTCGCCCTAGTTCACCCTCCAAGCCCTGCAATGCTTAGTAGATACAACTCGGATAAAGTCAAGAACATACCAAACAGTCTGCTTTGTTGAGTCCGGTCTCCCTCACACTACGTGCACGACCGAGGATTCGGCAAGCAAGATCGCAATCTGCTTGGCTGAGGTTGGATGTAAATATCGTAAAGGCTGCGTCAATACATGCAGAGCAGTTGATGAACCCAGTCTCTGTTTTGAGGGTACACGCGGCTTCTTGTCCATCAAGTGTTGTCCCATGAACCTCTTTTCCTAATGTGTTGGAATCGGGTTCAACGACGGGACTCTCGGGACACTGGTCTTGAGTCCCGCCTGAACCTACGCCGGATGTGCAGGAAAACCTGATACGTATGCTAGTCTCAATATCCTCGTCGTCTGTTCAATCAGTCAACAGGGTTCCCGATGCGAGTAAAACAGCATTACCTGCCCTCTTACTATTCCAGTCAATCTTCTGCCGTGCAGCTCGTGACTGAAATAAATCCACAGTAAAATCAACCTAAAAGTTTACATAAAAGTATTCAGAGTAAAGTGATACACTTTTGCTTACCTGGTCTTCGGAAACAAGTTGTAGTAATGTAGCAATGTCACCTTCCGAGGTAATTAGGGGCCACTCCATTTCGTCCACCACTCTTTCGACAGCTACGTCCTCCAGCGAAATCGCATCCTGGAACAAGTCTCGTGGAAATGGCCCACCGAGGCCGTTGAGATTGCTGCATAGTCATTTATCAGCATCTCCGAATAGGCTCATCTATCACCACCCACGTGTCTGAGACCTTGAGCGTCCTACCTGGCCTTGGTTTCTTCGGATCTCGTACAAGTTTGGACAGCACCCCTTGATGTAGGAGGTTGGACCTTGCAACAGAGACACACTGGTCTCCAACACTATGGAGGAGGCGAGTGGCGCCATCGGGATCGTAGAGCTCGCTAGGCGTCCCGAAGACCATCTTTGAACACGTAAATATTTAGGTGGGTGATAAGGATGGAGATACGTGCCTTTAGAGCTGCCTCCGCAAGTTGCACCTTCTCGTTCTTTGTACCCTCGTACATAGTATCGGGTTCTTTCGTGAAGGCTTGGCTCCGAAACTGTTTTTCCCTGCCTTCCTCGACTGTCGTGCCCCACATAAAATCCCATGCCGGCGCAGACACAACATCCTCTCCAACCTCGTAGAATTTATAGAGTTCCTTGACAGAAGGAGCCAGTTTACTTGGTGCCTCGCGTTCCACGAATCCCACCCGCCTGGTTGTCATTGAGTTTTGCTAGTGGGAAACATCTCGACACTCACAAGGCGTTCTTATCCACATGTTTCCTAAGGAATTCAATATGGTTCATCAGGTTAAAGTTCGAAGGACTGATGGGATCTTCGTCGGGAAGATGAGGCGTTCCTCTGTATTGCAACCAGATTGTATACCACTGATCTTCCAGACGTTTCATATACGCATCCTCAGTAGCATTATCTCTCAGATGCGTGATACGCTGCCTGACCGAGTTCCTGGGTACCGCCGGGAATACTTGGTCAATCGCCGACAAGTCGAGTCTAGAATCTCGACATCGCGCTCTAATGATGGCAGAGGCGTCACGCGCTAGCTCATCAAACTCTCGTGTCCAATGAAATCTCGGCCGTCTCGATGCTAATTCAAATTCTACGTCAGCCCATGCATCCAACAAAAACAATGAGAAAGAACCGTTATGAATTCATGTACCTTCACTTTCATCCTTTGTCTTTCCCCTCTTCTTCACGCTCACGGTATGTGTGATTGGCGGGCCCTGCTGAGCAATCAGGGAGTCGACCGACTTCTCTGGAGGATTGGGCACTACAGGAGGTGGTCCAGCGGCAGGGCTGTACACCGAACCATTTGACTTCGCCTTTGGTTGTGACGTGATTTTTTCCGAGACCAGCTGTGTATCTTTGATAGCCTCCCGGACCTCGTTCTCCCAACGCGTCTGGTCCTTTGTGATCGTTGACTGCATGAAACGACTCCGCACTGCGCGGATACGAACAGCCAATGTACCTTTCACAGGCTCTGGATGAATCCTGCGCACCAGGTCATCCCAATCCTGTTCTCGCTGGGCGCGCGCTTCCTCTGCCTTTTTACGCAGAACCGACTTCGCCTCGATGCTTTGTGCTTCTTCCACTTTCCGGCTCCGTTTCATTCGCTGCCGCGCGCTCTCGAGATCGCGTACAATTTTTTCGCCAGAAACGGTGAAATAGTTCGCAACGACGTGGCGGGGAACACTGGTAACGTAGCAAATTTGGTCCAATTTCGCTTCTGCATCTTCTGCATTCAAAGGAGTTTTCCCAGTGCTCATGTCCATCTGCATGGCCAGGTATTGTTTTTGGTGCCATGTCAGGGCATATTTAGGGTCCCAAGACGACCCTCTGCGTAGACATCGGCCAAGGCTGGCGCACATTTTTGCAGGCATTGACGGGCAGGTAGAGGGACATGCAGCAGCCTGAGCGTAGGCTTGATCCCTACTGACCTTATGAAGTTCGTCCCAATATGTCTTCCCTTCTGTCGGCATGCAGGTGGGATGTTCCTTCCAATACGACGGCGAGGATTCGGAGAGAGCCCATAGGTAGATCGGTCCGGAAGTATGGAAACGCCAAAACAGAGGTGCTAATACAGGGGTACTTGCACTCCAACCTTCCAGTGAAGCATTCCGGAATGCGATGATATCGCCATTCGGGTCGGAGCACTTGAATAGTGCATCAGGAGCTTCGGTACGTTCCAGCGGGGTCACCAAGCCTAGTGAACGTAGCATTTCCAGCAGCTCTAATATCCGACATCTATTCTTAGACTTCCCAATTCCAAGCGACAAGCGCAGGCTTGGGGATAAGTTCTTCACCAGTGTCTGCTTTCCCTCGGACGAAAAAAGTAGATCAAGTGCTTCGTCATGGGCGGCCACGGCAACGAGCGAGCAATATAGAGCCAGAGTTACATCCTGGTGAAAGTAGGAAGTATCGATGATTCTGTGCTCTCGCGAGATGACGAATAGCGAAGGTGAGGACTGCTGAAAAAGCTCGAGGGTGTGAAGATGCAGTTGTCGCAATTGCAATGCTTTTCCGACCATGAAGCCGTACAGTTGAGCCACCGTCGTCCGTTCAGTCAGAAGAACATCACGGATCGTTTTGATGTCATACGAAAATAATTGATTCAAACGCTCATTTTCCTTCTCGTCCTGGTCTTCAATTTGCAACAAGTTAAGTGGAAGAGACACACGATGCGCAGAGGTGCTTGGACCATATTCGATAGGCTCCTCTAATACTTTGACGGGCCCTATAGTCGTCGACGGCACACTTTGGCTGAGCTGACGAAGAAAAGCATTGACTTTATCTTGATGAGTACCTGGAAGATAAACCAAGCAGGCAGGTCTGCTGATACCAGATGGAGCAACGAGAGAAGTCTTGAGCATCTTGATTCGTCCGTGGGTTTCCAGGCTCTTGAGTGTAGATTCCGCGGTGCGTTTATCAAACCGAGTCCCAACAGGTGCGCTGGTCGGCTCCCCGACCTGCGACATGGTATCGAGGAGTGTCGCATGTGCCTCAAAAAAGTCTTTGGAATGCATGTTTGCGATTCCCCCCATGTTTTCGATGACCTTGAAAAACTCGTTTTCGCGCCGTAGAGAAGAAATATTAATATTTGAGCGCGATTTCCCGCCTCCGTCAGCTCTGCTTCGCTTGGATGGCCGCGATGATGGTGGTGGATTTGCATCTTTGTGCTTCTCCCCAATACATACATCATGGCCAAGAGCTGGTGATGAATCTTGCCTGAATGTCAACATGGGTTTGGAAAACTGGGTCGAAATTGCAGTCGCATCAAGCCAGGATGACAAGTGGAAAGCGCTCACAGCTGATATCGTAGTGGGCACCTCCTCTAGGGCAACCGACACTGACAACGTCCCTTGCGGGTTATTGCTTTCCAATGACCGAGGTCCACATGACACTATTGCATCATCATCTTCTGGTATAGCAATCGAAGCGTGGTCCACGTCGAAAGCGATTATCTTGGCACGTTTTGAGGAACGACGGGCAGTAATTTCAGCTGGATGAGACGGCTGCATATCACCGACTCCTCCCTCTGATGCTGGGTGCGAGATCCCAGCTTCGACGTCGCAGCTCTCTGATAGTCGGTTGGCCGGGGGAGGAATAGCCGACTGTTTAGCAGGATGGGTAATCCTTGACAGGCCTGTAGCAGTAAATGCCGATTGTTGCTTGCTATCCACTGTCACGGAACTCCCGACGGATGGAAGCATGTTTTGCTCAAATTGAACGTTGTGAGAGACAACGCCAAGCGATGATTCCCTAGCCGGCTGACCGGCTACCACAGCTTGTCCCGTGGCAGGTGGAACGCTTCCAACTGATTGCCCATCTCTCTCCACATAGACTTCTGCCATCCGCTTTGACGGAGAGCCTCCAAGTGCGGCACTTTGAGCTACGCCATCCACGGCGAGGGGGATTTTGTGAGGTCTGCCGCGTTTCTTCTGGGTGAAAGGATTCGTGAGTGCAGGCGTCTTACGGGGACGGCCTCGCTTCCGCTTAGGAGGCAGCTCACTCTCCTCGCCATCACTCCCCTCGTCATCTCTTTTGCGCTTCTTGGCTTTTGCGATTGTGACGTCTTTGAACGAATCTTGGTAAGAATGAAGCTTTTGTGTGGTAGCATAGAAGTGCTTGGGGTCGAGTGCAGCAAAATCCCCGACTCGTGACAAGTCAACGTCGAACATAGAGGTAGTTGTGTCCTGCAGCCGTTCGCTCGCCATTACCCGTCTGTACGCCGCAAGCGTGAAATATCGATGACGTCTCTCCCTACCATAGGTCTCCATGAGATCTACGGTGCCTAAGTCACCTAGATGAGCAGGTGGTCTGCTGTTGGATGCACGCGTGAGTAAAAGTTCGATTGTGCGCTTGTCGAAATTGCCGAGAGAAACACATAAGTCCTAGAGCCAAGAAATTAGGTCATAAAACAAAAGAAGAATTTTCCCAGGTTACATTAAGCGTCAAGCCAGATGGTCCAGCTTCTTCAAGTAAATTTGACACTTGCTTGTGGATCGTAAAATTCGCCTTAACTTCGTTATGACCAGCTACAATTATAGTTCATCACCAAGTTTGGCAATAGAACCTCATCGGTGAAACAGACCTGAAGTGTCCTCGGCAATACTCGCGTCTTTTTCGTCTTCATCGTCCTGTCCTACAACTACGAAACCCTCTGGAAGCCGATTGTCTGACATTACGAGACGTATGCATTTAATCGTGCGATCCCGCGTTTTGCTGCTTGGAACCAAAACGCGTTCGATGACGCCTTGATGGATCAACTCGCGCAGCCTGGACTGGAAAAAGCGTCGGTCCGTCTTAGTTGGACGCACGAATCCCTGAAACATGATGAAGAAAGAGAATGGGGATAACTCGAAGGGATCGCCTACGATCGTCATAAGTAAGTTGTTGGACTGATGTATGTGATTTCTGGATGCTTTGAGTAGCTTGACGATCCGATTTTTCACAAGTGGAAGACTGGAGAGATGCCTAGAGTCGATTGGATCGAAGAGAATTTGTGACGGACTGTCTTGAACAGTAACCCGGTCAGCATTGTCGCATGGCTTGACACGTTCGCCAGTAGCGATGGCTTCGTCATTCCGAGCTTCTTCTTCCTGAATCTGCTGCCAGAGGGGACTCCGTTCGACAAAATATTTGTGGATACATGTGTGGTTCCCAACTCCGCCGCGGCGTGCTTTGATGCTGTAAAAAGTTATTAGGACCGCGACCGACGGAAGGAGGGAAAGCATACATGAGGCCGAGTTCAACTAGCTGTTTGATGAGATAAAAACATGTCTTTTGGTCATAGTTTGTCTTTCTGCCGAGCTCGACGGTTGTGATGCCGTCTTCTCGGCCCCGTGTGATCAGTTGAAGAGCACTGTATACCATGGGACTGAGCTTAGGGGTCTGCGAACGGGTCAGACGAAGTTGGCTGTGCTCGGCATGCGCACGTACTCTGATATGGGAACCTGTGATTGCAGCGAAGGAGGTTTCGGGGTCGACTGCTATGCGCAGGTTGTCGCCGTATTCGCGCGCCAAGTCATCCAAGTGCCTGTGTCGAGCGTCCTCGACGAGTTGCAAGGAAGGAGGTACTCCCTCGATGATCTCCTCGCCCTTTGCTGCAGCCTTGCGCTTGGCACTCATCTGGGAGGCGATGTATACCTCTGAGATCAAGCCAGGAGGCAGAGTGCCAACGCGAACAGACGGTTGTTGTACCACGACTGACCATACGAAGGCACAGAATGCATCATCGACGAGTTGGGAATGGTCATGTTTGGAAGCGTAGAAGCCGACAATAAAGTCTCTGAGACGGGCGGCATTACAACCTAGACGAATGAGATGTTAGCACGCGGCGACAAGATGTGAGAAAATGTGGCTGAATGAAAGTAGCAAGGGGGATTCGAACTCGACCTCCCGAGGCGACATAAGCGCCGACACTCACCAAGGTCGCCGTCGAACGAGAGCTCGCGCAGGCAATGATGCACGAGCTCGTCCATGGCATCTCTCGTCGAGCGATAAGATTGATAAGCCCAGATCCAAATACGTGACTCCCGTGACACCCGACATCATCCTCAGTCACGCCCATACGCCACTGGCACTAGATACCAATTTATGATGCTTGACAGCTTTCACTACGCAAAAGAAAGCCTTGTTTAGCGCAATTTCTTCATCTCCTCGTCCCCTCACAACGCGTAGCCTGTACAGTATCCAATAGACGATCCGTTTCCTCGGGCTTGTACCATGGTATGTCGCCCGCATATGCCTCGCATGCTATGCTATCTCAGTCCTTTCCAGACCGTCTGCACAGATTGCGGGGGTACAGTAATTGAATATGACCCTGCTGCAGGCAGTGGATTCTGCGTAAAATGCGGGACCGTGGTAGAAGAGAATACTATTGTGTCCGAGGTCACCTTCGGCGAGACCTCCACCGGCGCGGCAATGGTTCAAGGGGCGTATGTTGGACAAGGTTCAAGTAAGTGAGGTCTTCCAGTGGTAGTAACTACATCTCTCAGCCTTGATCAGCTCACGCTCGTATGAGCGGTCGCTTCGGGAAGAGGGGAAGCGTTGAATCTCGCGAGCAGACAATTGCGAATGGTACGTAGTTGCAAAATGCTGAAGGATCTCCCGCAATGACACCTGAACAGCTAGTAGAAAGATTCAGAGTCTTGCTACGGCCCTCCATCTCTCCGAGGTAGTCGCACTTGCGGCAACACGTCTTTATACTCTTGCTGTGGAGCACAAGTTCACAAAGGGACGAAGAAGTGTCAACGTGGCTGCTATTTGTCTATATATTGCATGCAGACAGAAGGAGACGCGAAACTACATGCTCATCGACTTTTCTGACCTTTTGCAGGTGAATAGGGTTGTACATTTCACATGTCGTTTTCCTGCTGATCATTCTTCTAGGTAAATGTATTCGAGCTCGGCCATACCTATCTCCAGCTAGTGCAAACTCTCAACCTCAAACTTCCTCTCGTGGATCCGTCACACTACATTTCCCGATTCGCTGCGTTGCTTGAGTTCGGTGAAGAGACCCACAGAGTCGCCACTGATGCCGTTCGTCTTGTCCAACGTTTTGACAGAGATTGGGTCACCAAGGGTCGACGTCCGGCTGGTATATGCGGTGCAGCACTTCTCCTCGCTGCTCGCATGAACAACTTTCGGAGATCTGTGGAGGAGATTGTACAGATTGTCAAGATTGCAGACACCACATTGAAGAAACGTCTTGAGGAATTCAAGAAGACACCCAGTGGTGCATTGACGCTGGCAGACTTCAGGACAGTATGGTTGGACGAGGAGATGGACCCACCTGCATTTACAAAGGGAAGGGAACGGGAGGAAAGAGAAAAAGAGAAAGCTGGGAATGGACCTGAGGAGGTCAGGATCAAGAAGCGGAAGGGAAAGCAGAAAAGAGCGGACCGTATCTCGGAGGGCGAGGAGGGAGCTGAGTCCCTATCTCAGCAGGTTGCACCCCCGCCAGCGATAGATCCAGTACTCTTCAATCAAGGAATTCTTATGGGCACAACAGCACCTCCACCCCTCTTCTTCCCCGAGGATGATGAAGAAACATCTTATGTTCATATTGACCCGGTCCTTCGGCTGAGTATCGAGGACGCGACAACTCGGTCCGCCACGGGCATTGAAGAAACCGTAGACCAAGCACTTGCGGATGAAGTAGCAACGTTCTTGCAAAATTCACAGGGTCTCGTGCTCACCGAAGCACTTAACGAAGCGGAGGAACGACGTCATGCACAATTTGCCGAAGTCGATGAACTCAAAGGGCTTGACGAGGGGGAACTCGACCGGTTTCTTCTATCCGAGGAAGAGGTTAAAATCAAGGAACGTGTATGGGTAGAAATGAATCGCGAATATTTGGAGGGTATTGCTAGTATGCTTCCCATTCTCTGTTGTCGAGATATGTCACTCAAGGGCTTTTTCATAGCAAAAGCAGATCAGTTGGAAGAGGGCACGCAGCACCCAAAAAGTCGCAAAGTTCGTCTCTCTCGCCTAGACCTTCTGTCTATGTTTCCATAGATTTACTATTTGGTGTCAACTTTTTCCAGCGCCGGAAAACTATCACGAAGCCTCGGGACGAATCTACACCGTCCGGGAGAACCGCTGCTGAATCAGTTCGCAACCTCCTCAAGAAAAATGCAAAATATAGCAAACGAATCAATTACGATGCACTTAAGGATCTCTTCGTGGACCATGGAAATCCGAACATTAACCTTGATGAAAAAGATGACCTCTATTCGATGGACGATAAAACGGAGGAGGGTGTGATAGTAGAAGAGATAGGTGGTGGAGTAGGAAGCCAGAAATCCTCACGGTCGGCGTCCCGGAATGACTTTCCTAATGCAGCACACGGTGGAGAAGATGAAAGCGAGAGGGGGGACAATGGGGATCCCTATGTTGGCTGGGACGAAGTATATGAACAGGAAGTATGAAAATTTTACCGCGATATTATAATCCCATCGTTCGTCCGGCTTATGAGACTGTATACGTAGAATCAAGCAGTAGGTCGCTAGGATGATTCCCTGTCTAAGACAGTCTAAGAGTTACATTACATGTCTAGAATAGTCATAAGTGTATTATTGTCTCTGTGACTTTTTATGACAAATCCAAGAATAATGTCGTCTAGGAAATGCTGAGATGTAGAATGTGAGCGAACTATTCTGATATAACAGCGTGATGAGAACGAAAAACCACAGGAAGAGGCTATGGTGCTCCCTGGGATAGCTGGGGTTGCTTTGGCTCCCACATTGTCCTCAGTACGTCCGAAAACCCGGCCTTGCCCAGCTTCGCATTTTGCTCGAACCTCTGCGCGAGCCAACTTTCCACTCTATCCGTCATAGCCCGCCACATTGCCATGCGCGCTTGTATTTCTGCGGTTTGCGTGAACATTGTCTGATGAGAGGACGTCGGGCGATATTGTATCCGTTCATAACAAGATGCGAATTGAGACAAAGAAAGGTTGACGGAGGTGATCGTTGCGCTTTGCGCTGCTGGATCGACGAACGATATCTCGCGTACGTAGGCATCTTCCGATCCACCAAACAACTAGAATAATTGAAAAAAAATGCGGGTCAGACGACGTCCTGTGAAGGGGATCGACGCACTTTGACGATCCAAGCGGGCGCTTTTTGTTTACAACCCAACACGCGTTCTGTCCGTATTATTCCAGTGGCTGGGTCGACCGAACGATCTATTACATCGACTGTCACGACGTGCGTGCAGTGTGGATTTGGGTATTTATGCCATATTCCAATGACGACGTGGGACCAGGAGTGGCTAAAGAAGTATTGCACATCAGGGGCCCGCAGCGGTCGGCACCCATTAAAATTTACGCACTCATACTTGAATGACTGGGAGAAGAAATGCATCGTCTCAAGACCGGGAACGAGCGGGAAGCGAAGGAAAGTGGTCGTGCGGAGCTGAGGCGCGGCGTTTGACGATGAGCGGACTGGCTCGTGATCGCAGAAATTTGTGCCGATCTTTGCCATCCGATTGGCTACGGGAGGGTTCGGCAAGTCGCCACACGTTGCCCAATTCGGCACCTTATTCTCACGCACTGAGTTCATCTCTGTACACTTATGTAACTTGTACTCTGCTGCTACCGCGCCTTATTGCTTCGTTGATCGGCTAAGGGCCGGAGCACCATAAGACGTGACTTGAATTTCGGTCTGCAAAATCCCGCATCAACGCTCACGAGACCCACCCTAGCGATGCAGAAGCACCACTTACACCTCCAAAAGTTTCACCTGCAGCTCCTGCTTTTCCTCTTGGAGCAATAGTCGCTTGTCCGCATTCAACTGCGTACTGCAAAGATTGATCAGAAAGCATACACATTCGAGCACTCTTGACCGGCAATAGGAACGCGACGTACAACACGTATCCACCCTGTCCATCAAATTGCAGGATTGTGGAATGGTACTTCCATAAGGACGGTCGGTGAGAAACAGTCAGGAGCGTGATGCCCAGGGTGGTCGCCTGCTCCATCATCTTGCCCTCCATATCTGGCGGAACAAGCGAGGTGGCTTCGTCGAGAATGGCGTACTGTGTCGATATTCAGTCACCTTTAGAAGGGCATTCGGAAAGAGAAACACTTGCTTTAGGCCTATGATAAAATAGTCTCGCCCACGCAATCTTCTGTTGATCACCGCCGCTCAAGGCTTCCCTCCACTCGCGGGTGACGCCCCATCCACCCTCACGTTCCACAATGCTCTCCATTCCTACCACGGCAAGAATAGCGAATAAGTTGTCATCCGAGATTCCTCCTGAGGATCCCAGTCAGTATTGATATAAATAAATTTACGCGGTGACCCACGAGCTTTCATCTGCTCCTGTGAGTGTGGGTAAACAACCTGGTCACGAAGTGTACCCAACGAGAGATAGGGTCGCTGAGGTATTAAAATGAAATCCGATGCAGGTGGCTTCCGCACAGTACCACCTAGAAAGGCTGAGGAAGGAAACATCGCAGGGACGTGTTGAACGCACCATAAACGGGCCAAAGTCCGCCGAGGATACGGAATAACGATGACTTCCCAGATCCTGAAACAATACTAAAGTCAGAATCCTTTGGAGTACGGCGCAGTGCATTTACCATTCGGCCCAACGATAAGCAAATGTTCCTACGTGCTGTGCAGTTACCGAATTCATCATATAAAGTGAGGTCGTTACCCCTGGTTTTACGCTGAATGTCAGACTCTTGAGTAGCACGTCCCCGTTGGGAGTCACAATCGGGACATTTTCGAACTGGATATCATCGGCTTCAAAAATTTCCCCCCGCCCGCTCATAACTGTTCATAATGAAATAAGGTGGAGCCACTGGTTATCGTTATCCAAAAGACGCACTCTTGCTGTTCTCCCCTTCCAAGGCATCACCTACAAGGCATTTCTCAAATTTACCTTTGCGCACGTCCGACATCGTGTCGAGCAAGAGAGAAACACGCGCAGTGTAGCCTGCAAGCTCGGCCAGATCCTTGTAAGAGTACATCACACGGCCCATCGCATCTTGTATCACGGGTAACCATCGATTGGCCAACCTGGAAAGAACACGAAGGAACATACCAGAGGAGGACAACAGAAGCCTCCGATTTGTGACGAAATCTGCTAGAAGATTTAGTTAGGAGTAACTTAAATTCTATGCAATGCTAACCTTCTGTGCGACTTCCAAGATCGATATTCGGAAGACCAGGAAGCCTGAAGAAAACCGGGATGGCACAAACTACCAGCTTCACTGAATTCAGTCCGGCGTACGCATGAAAGTGTAACACTGACCCCAAAGCTTCCCCACAACCATTTCACGATCCCTTCCTCGGCACAACCATACCACCATCTTCGGGCCATGACTTTCTCTTCATGCCGCACAAGCATCATGTATTCCTTCTCTATGATTCCTTTCTCAGCATTTTCACCCCCGAAAAATGCGACTTCTTCAGAAAACTCAGCTAAGCGAGAATGTGTGTGTCGCAGAGAACCAGCGAGGGCTGCTGATTGAGCAGTGTATGTCCCAAATGAAGGTGTCACTGCTCGCACTATACTGTGTTAATATGGAAGTTAGATTTCGACAAAAGTGGGCACATACATAATGCAGCAGATGACTGTATCAAAATTGTAAGCAGCACGAGCCCTTCGGCACCAACGTTTCTGGATAGCTGGTAATTATAGAGAATAACATCGAGTATGGGTTTGGCCAAATTCGCATAGATGGCTGCGAGATGAGCAGAGAAGTGCTGGATGTCATGTGTAATCATCCTATGTGCCCGTCAATGCCTCGGAGTGGCATACACTTTTATGGGACTGAACTGGTCAACGTTCTTAATCCGATCATCCAAGTTTGCTGAAAAAGAAACTCAGGAAGTCAGGATCATAAGTCATGCTTTTACTCACAGATTTTATAATAAACTTTTGAATCAGGTGTCTCGGACTCCTCGGCGAGGTATTGCTGAAGCACCTCGCGAGTTAGACGGGTTCGGTAGGCAATGGCGAGCTTGTTCTGGACATAACTCAACCAGCTGTTCGTCCAAGTTGCGGGGATTGCGACAAGGAGCCAGCGAATGATATTTAAAAGGAACTCGAACGACCTCCCTCTGACAAGGGATGCAACGATCCTTCCGAACGGGTTGAACATAGATCAACGCTGGGTGGTAGTGGTACTCACTTGCCATCGAGGGCTGCGACGTATAAAGAAATTGCTGTCCTGAACACCAGCAAACTGGAGTGCATGACAAGGAGAAGAGCCTCCTTGGAGCGGACGCTAGGGATGACTATTCTAAGGATGACACCGAGACGCTGATAAAATAGACCATCGACCTGCGGGCACGGTATGACTCAGATCGCCGATAATTGTATGTCATTAGAGGGATGCTCACAGCGACGCGCGCAAGCTTTCCGTCTCTCGCAGGAATATTCTTGCTGCTCTTGGTGGGACGTGCCACCACGCTTTGATATGCGGCTAGAAGGACATAGAGGACGAAGCCGGCAGTGAGGCTGCGTTGGACGAGTGGTCTGTGGGTTGCGTAGATGCGGGAAAGGTTGGCGATGCGGTTGTTCGAGAGGACGGGCATGGTCCAATTGCAAGTACAGCCTGACACAACTTGGATGATGGCACGGATGACATGTGATTTTCGGACTCTACCCGCTTCAAGCCGATCGTACTGTCTTGTCGAGATACCCATCATACCCGTCCAGCGTCCCGGTACGTCCATGTCCACCCATCGACCCAATGGTCATGTCGCAGAACTGGAAGACGGTGATATCGCACCCTCGCCGTTCAAGGGCATCATAGCAGTTGACTTGGATGATGTCTTGAGCAGCACCAACGAGCATGTCGCAGCGTGTTCGTGCCCCCCTTCCAAGTCCCACCGTTGCTTTTCACAAAGGTTGGTTATGGACAGGGCACAACGAGAAATACGGTTCTAACATTGGCCTGAACGACTACTACTACTATTATTGGTGGAAGGTATGTTCCTCGCTTTGTTTGCCATGTGGTCGGATCGGTTAGACGAGCGATCCTAGAATCCCTGCTGGGGCCCACCTGCCCAAACCCACAAGAAAGTCAGGGATTTCTACGTGACAAACTGGGTCCCATCGATCCTCCCGGTTGAGGGTGCACAGGAGGGTATTGCTGCCCTTCGTCGGCTAGGCTATCGCTTAGTCATTATCACTGCACGCAACGAGCATACCCGTGATGCCAGCTGGGAATGGACACAACGACATTTCCCTGGTTGCTTCGAGGAAATAATTTGCACCGGGCAGTTTGCTCTTCAACAAAGGTTAGATGATGTCCCGGGCGCAGATCAGGACAATCTAATCCCCGAGAAACTGACCAAGGCAGAGGTTTGCATCCGTGTTGGAGCAAACTTACTGATCGACGACTCATTGGAAAATGTAGTGGCCTGTGCCGAATATGTCTCGCCCAGTGGAGACAGCGTTGCGCCACCTGTGTTGCTCTTTGGAGATTATCAATGGAACAAGAGGTTATCTCTTCCTGAAGACGAGCATGATGACATGGCCTACGAGAGGCGAGTAGAGCTTGGAAACGGAAGCACTGATTTTCTGGTGGAAGACGTCCGACGGGGCGAGGAGGCTCTAGCACGGGCGAATGAGAAACGTCGGAATTTCGTGCAGCGGGTGAAGGACTGGCAAGCTGTGGTGAGCTATGTAGAGGCATTGGAGGTGTAGCGACTCTCTTGTGTTCGCATCAACACCCCTGTTGGTCCATGTGTGCGTGAGTGCCATTGGTACCTTACTTACCTCTCGCTGTGCTGCTAATTGACTTGTCATAGCTCTTTGGTTTGATACCATCTGTTCGCAGAGCCTGATACACACTAGATCATTCGTCAACCTGAGATACATGCTACCTTCATTTTTGTTATTAGAGTCTAGATGTCGATATAAGGTTTCGTCATGTTGGAGATAAGATAACCACGTGGGCGAACGGTTGGGCAATGTTTTGACACGCTGCCTCAGCCTCCTGTCAGTATCATACACAATGTCCTCTCGAACTGTAAAGCAGTTACAGGAGCCGCCAAGTGCAGAACTCGCACACAACTCAGCTCTTTATGTCCTGAATGGGAGCTTCGCAGATTCTGCTCATCTTGGTGAACTCCAGCGGATTTTGGATGACGCGCGCAACACCCAGGCGCAACTTGAGCAACATGTTCGTGTCAAGTCAGATGGTCTCTCTATCCGACGCTCATATCTCCACAGCTTATTGAATCGGAGAAAGAGATCGATGTCTTGACGAACAACACACGAATAGAGGCTCTTCTCCAGCTGGACAAGGCGAGAGAGCTTTCCTCGCTGCGCGACGGTTTGGAGGACGATCTTGCCTACCTGTCCCATGACTTGGTTTCTGTGCTCGGTCCCACTGGAGATGACAATGGCCCCACTTTATTCGAAGACATAGAGACGATCCACCGTGCTTTGAAGGAACTCGAGAGCGTTCGGTCCTACGTTGCCGTCGTAGAACGCACCCTACAGCTCAGGTAAGAGATATGTGCTATAGTCTATTCTCCTGCCTACTCATGTAAGCTGGAAGCGAGTGGGCTTTGTCACAGATCCGCAGTAGTACTTCCCCGATAACTACAGCAGCGACCTCGAAATACCAAGCTCTGCTAGCATTCGCTAACGATGTGAGAAATTCATGCAGCCTAGTGGAAGACATTGGAAATTCGCATGGCTCCCTTAATCTCATTTCGTTTCTCGAGAGAATTTGCGACAAGACATGGAGTGACATGAAAGCAACTTTATTTTCGTATGTCATGTCTTCAAGTCACCGTTGACTGTGCCTGATAATAGCGCTACAGAACGCTCATATCCGCTTCTGAGAACCTCAAGTGGCCAACAGCTGTTGATTATGTTTCCGCGAGCACGGGGGAGCGTACAGCTTTCGAGTCTGCGGTCTCAGATTTACTCAGGTTGCAAGAAATGTACGCATCCCCGCCAAAATTTCTGTGCATCCCTACCTCACTGTTGCTCCAAATGCAGCGGAGCGACCCTCCACCTACCCCGAGAAACCGAGGGCCTTTATCCACTACAGGCACTCGTTCAGCCGGTAGCTTTACGTTTCAAATATCACTTTGACTCCGAGCGAGAGACGAATCGCTTAGACAGGGTGCGTAAGAGCTGCCGTTTGTGCGAGTGCTGCAGACTATTCAAACCCATTTTCAGCCTGAGTGGTATTTTACGCACATCGTCAACGTTGCCCATGATCACCGGCCATTCATGGAAGGTGTCATGCAGAGACTATTTTCCGGCTCCAAGTTTCAAGATGTCAATGCCTGGGTACGTGATATCATCCCACTTCGTCTCATGGGAGCACCGACGCAGTTGCAGCACAATTATACGACCCTTCTCCTTCCTATACTTGAGCGAAAACTCAAGCGTTCAGTTCCCATGCTGCTAACTCGACCTGCCTTGTTAGCGCATACGGTGTATCAGTCATTAATCTTTGATTCTAGCCTGCGTGACATGGGCTATGAATTTGTCCAGGAAAAGCGAGAGGCACACGACGAAAGAAGGGAAGCCGAACAGGGAGGTATCAGCAAAGTGATTCTAGATCAAAAGGATTGGTTCAACGCTTGGCTGGAAGGAGAGAAAAAGTGTGGGTTCAATCTTTTATCTATTCATTTGAGGTCGTAGGCTTACATGCAATGCAGTCGCGGATGATCAATACCACGAAATCATCAGTGCTTCCGATGCTTGGGTCATTGCTGATGATGATAAACACGATTACACGCAGAACCATGCGTCCCGAGATACTGACCTCAAGGCAACAACTTCAGCACGGAGAATCAAGGTTCTTGTCGAGCAGGTGACTGGTGCGTCCTTGTTCAATCATCTCAGCCACATCTGCTCACCCACTGCAGATCGCTACTCGCCTCTACCGTCTTTCCGACAGCGTACTCAATTTCTCATTCACGTTCAACTCCCAATCCTGGAAGCATATCACTCTCGGATTTCTTCATCCTTGGATGCGTTCGAGACGCTCTCCTCTGTACTGGTCCGTGCGGTGCCCGGCGCGTTAGGTGTAGACGGCCCTAAGACGGATGGGCGGAAACTGACAGGAGGTGTTGAAGGGAGTCAGCGCTTGTGCAAGGCTTTACTAAGCGCAAGGTACATAGAGAATGCTATGCGAACTTGGGGAGAGGAGGTGGTAAGCATGTCTACTGCTTTCTTGATCATCTCCCTAAACAATCGATGTCTAGTTCTTCCTGGAACTTTGGACAGAGATCAACCATCGCGCATCTCTCCGTACAACAGGATCGCACGCATCGCTCCCTGAGCACAATACACGAGCCAGCTATGGGGCAACGGCTTCTGAAGGAACTATCTTTGAAGAGCTTGTCACGCAATTCGCAAAGCTTTCCTCGCGGGCCGAAGACATGCTGGTGCAACAAATTTGCGGGGAATGTGAAGGCTCTCTAAAGTCCCACTTCTCCGCCTTGGCAGCGTGAGTAATTGATGCATTCGTGAGGCGTGAAGGGGTATCGACCTCTTCACTGACTTGCAATTTTGGAAGTCATATACAAGACGCAGACGATAGTGCAGTGGAAGTCGCCGTCCCAAGTAGCTTACTACCGGCTGTTGCGCTTCTTTCATCCCATTTGGCCTTTTTACGGAGCACGCTTCCTGCCTCCGCCGTTACAAGATTCTATAGGCGGATTACATCACGAATTTCGGAGCATGTGCTACAGCGGCAGGTCTTCTTCCGACCAGGCTTGACGCGTGGCTCGGCACGGAATGGGCTGACACGCACACAAGCACGTGCCGTCCAAGCAGAATCCGAGCTATGGGCAGAAACCTCTCAAGTCGCAATGAACACGTCGCGCACCCGGATCGAAAAACCATGGAGCCGGTTACTGGCGGCTGGACGTCTGCTCGGCGCAGATTTACAGAAGCACGAAGAGTTAGTCAACGCTTTGTTTGGCGGGAAGAGCGATGGATTGGAAGAGCTCCTTGATAACGTGACAGGGCTAGGCTCTGGGGGTCTAGGGATGGACGAGATCAAGACTGTGTTAAGGCTTAGGGAAGATTGTCGACGGTGATTGGGCGGGGGCCCGGGGGCGTGTGGATGCATGGGATTGTGACGTAAATTTACAATAAGAATATGGCACAGTGCACCACGTTCGCCGCTAGTCGGTGAACATTTTGCTCTGTGTATTCCGCGTCGTGCGATTACAAAGGTTTAGTTCACACCGTGGGATCGTCCCAGTGGCATGTGAGCAAAACCCAAAATAACTAACCAGAAATCTCGATTTAGGTGCGACCGGCAACGTCTCATCACAGGAACCTACAGCATAACAACACAGCAAGACAGATGCGCTCGTGAAGCAATGGAACGACAGAGGAATAGGGACTTGGTATCAACACTACTAGAAACGCACAGTGGCGTCCGCGGGGATATCATACCTTGTAAACAATTCCGTCGCTCATCATGAGTTCATCTGAATCTGTCATGATCTGGCAAAGTGCAGTGGCTTCGGCGGTCCCAAATAGTGCATCCGTAGGCAGTCCGGCGTTCACAAACTCTACAAGCTCCACCAAGAAAATCTGTTCCTCATCTTGCAGACGCGAAGCAAACAAGTTTGCCACTCTGGATCGGAATAACTGAAGTCTGCAAAGGAAAAACGAGTCAATCGGGGAGGGGTTATGATGGGTCAGATGCGGTGTCTTGAGAAGGAGGCCGTTTGACATACCGTTCTGGTGGAAGGCCGCCATCCCTAGCGGGCTCTCCTGCAGTTGCCGGAACCGTGACCATTTTTACATCCTGGCTGTCATCTTGCCACAAAGAATTTTGGCTCTCTAATTGGTTCCGATCTTGTCCGCCATTGGGTTCCTGCTGTGGTACATTCATGCGTTGCGCTGTTTCAGGTTGTTCATCATCGTCGTCATCATCATCGTCATCACCGTCATCACCATCCTCATCCGAGCCATCTTGCGAGCCATCCTCGCCCTTGCCGGCAGTGGCGCCGCCATGGTTAAGCTTACGCTTTTTTCTCTTTTGTCGGCTTCGCTTTGCAACCTCCTTGTAGAGAGCATATCGCATTATCTCCTCAGCCACTCTGGCATCGTCCTGTTCAACTTTGGCCGAGAGTCGGGCTTTCGCGTGAGCAGTGGACAGACGGATCAGTGTCTCCAGTGTACGCGCGGTCAACGGCGTGGTCTATAAACAGTGTCTCAATCGACCGAGAAATCGACAGAATTATATTCACCTTCTTCTTGTTCGCTTGACTCTCCTCTTCGTTGCGGAGATTAGCATACACATTCACAATATGATTTGCCGCGCCGTTCGTAAGCACGGGTGCTGGCCTGCTCTTCGCATATTGGATGTACTTCTTGATAAAAGCGATGCTGAGAACCTCCACTTTTACCTGTTTGCCTCTCCGAGTGCGGGACTTTGCCGCAGTGAAACCGACATGAAGTAGTGGGTCGTATTTTTCGAACGGACTGGATTCTCCATCAGCGTCTTGTTCAATTGGAGCGACACCGGGTCCGTCAATAGTCAACGGCTGAGTGAGATTATCGTGTACAGGTGTCCCTTCCTCAATCCCAGGGGGAAGGTACCGGTGAAGTCGAAGAACATGGTCTGCGATTCTACGATCGCGCTCTTCATCGATGTCATCAGTGACAATAAAGAGGAGATCGAAACGTGAGAGAAGGGAGTCGGGGAGGGCGATGTTTTTATGTGGATCTTTATGGATATCGTACTGCACAGCAGCGTCAAAGCGTTGTCGATGAAGTTTCTAACAACAACTTACTTGCCCGTATATTGGGTTAGCAGCCGCGACGACGCTACATCGCGCATTTAAACTCGTGTGGATGCCGGCCTTGGCGATGGTGACCGTCTGTTGCTCCATGACTTCGTGTATTGCAACACGGTCAATGTCTGACATCTTGTCAAACTCGTCGATGCAGACTACGCCACGATCCGCGAGGACCATTGCGCCTGCTTCAAGGCGACGCTCGCCTGTATCTCGATCAGTTGTAACGGCAGCGGTCAAACCGACGCCAGAGCTCCCTCGACCTGTGGTGGCAATCGCAAGTGGTGCTGTGCCAAGGACAAATCGTAGGACTTGTGATTTTGCGGTCGATGGGTCGCCAACCATGAGTAAATTGATGTCGCCACGGATGTGCGTGCCATTCGGGAGGTTCTTCTCCGCGCCACCGAGGAGGAGGAGCAGAATGGCCTCTTTGATTTTGTCATGCCCAAAGATTGAAGGGGCAAGTGATTGCGAAAGTAGGTGGAAAATGTCACGCCGTTTTGCAATTTGGTTGATTTGGCGGATGTCGGTATCGGTCAATGGTGTTTGAGCAATGCCACCTCCTATTTTCGAGGAAAGAAGGTTGACATTATTTGCGAGGATAAGAGATCTTCCAAGGGCACCTGAGTGACTACATCGGGCACGAATACAAATCAATGCTCACTTGAAGGCCCCATTTGAGCCACCCCCCACACTTCTGTAAAAGCCAACTAATTGGACACGATCGCCGGGCTTACACTTGTCAACAAGGTCATCATCAAGAATGATGTCCGTGCTCCGCGGTAACTGTCCTGGAGGGGCACGCTCGGGCATCTCCTGTATGCTGATCCGTTGGTGATCCCGAAACACGCAATGGCCGTACTCCATTTGCAAAGGACGGCCGTCGTCGTCCTGTTGTGGAGTTACTGTGGAGGTTGGGGGGAGGTTGGAAGTAGAAGTTGTGGCATCGCGATACTCGCGCGAATGAAATAGTTTCGTGTCAGGACAATAGTGCACTGACTTTAGCATTTTGGGCCGAACAAGGGAACAGCGAGTGATGATCCCCTCTAGTGATATCATCTTTCCGAGGTGTTCCGCTTTGAGGGTTCGTGGGCTGACATGGTGATCACCAAACGATCCGCTGAAGCCTACACGATAACTCTTCCCTTCGAGCTCGTGTTTTTCGGCGTCGTGAATTTGGGTGACAATATTCACCAGGGCATCGTCAAAGGCTGGGAGAAAATCGACTGGCTGTTTAAGAAGACCGTCTGCGTATTCTCTATTGTAGTCGCGGAGATCATCTATGTTGACGATGAGACGTGCTTGTTCCGTGCGTAGTAAGCGAGCGACTTCGTCTCGATAATTGTAAATGGGAGAATCTGAAATGAGGAATTCTTCAAAGACACGCGTCCTGTCGCGCATCAGGTCATCCTGAGGAACAGGCTCGTCAAGCATCGACATGGTGGTCACTGTGTAAGCCTGATGAGGCGCGTAGGAAGTTGGGACGCGTGTCTTGACGCGGGGAAGCCGGCCCTAATTCACTAATCTGCTGAGCTCCATCGCACTGAAAGATCCGACTACTAGTAGTTCGATTGAGAGAAGCTCAAGGGATACTGGGCGAGTAGCTTTCCTCCGTACTACCCGAAGGTTTCATCGCTAGGTTATGTCCAGTCAGCGCAATCACTGCGTGCGCTAGCCACTCCTATGGGGGAAGCTGAGAGACCGAAGAGATTTAATTGTCATGACTTGAAGTGACCCGTAGTAAGGAGAGGAAGAAAAAAGGTATTGGGAATACACATTCCGAACGAAACTTGCGACAGGCTGATGTATAGAATACATCCGAGTCCGGGTACTGGTCAATTCCCCTGTGACGGTGCCAGGAAAATAAAACAAAGGAGTATGCGATACAGACACAAATCGATAGGTTGTGGACATGGCAAGAAAGAAATTAGTAAAGAAGGGCAGCACTCGAGGGGATCGACCATATGTGATGGCGCGATCGTATATGAACTTGTGATGCCCCAATTTTGGGGATACAGACGTCGAAAGAAGTGTGTAGGTGCTTCAAACACACGCGAGTTAATGTGATGGGGAGCCCTGGAATAAGGCTGGAGACGAAGCTTACGAGGACAAGGTTCGTTAATCATTGTCTACCAGTCAGGAGGACCGCCGCCGCCGCCGCCGCCGAACTGATCCGCTACGGGACCCTATACAGCGAGCGTTCAGAAAGGCTGCTAGCCGGTCGAAAGATGGTGTAATACCTTGATGTCCCGAGTAACGGGCTCAGCTGCCGTCTGGAGTGGTGTGATCAGTTCAGCCATAAAAGAAGAGAAGGGGCAGCGTACTGGGAGTGCAAGCGAAACTTGGACGAGACAGGCCAGGAGGAGCGCTATGTAGCACTTTGTGGTGACCATGATGAAGCTGGGGACCTGTCTGTGTAGGGAAACGGCGTGGGGAGGGACATGCTTTTATTCGGATCCTGGGGACAACGAATATGAGAAAATGATATGCCGATCGTGGTCATTGGGCCATTCAGGTACCAGGTATTCACTTCGGCCGCCGCGCACCTTTTTTTTTCATTCGAGGGAAATACAGGCACGAGCCATGCGTACCTTGGCTTCAGGAAGCACCATCAATCTTGGATCCCAAGCCAAATCACATCTTCTTGAGCGGTTGGGGTGGCCCAACGCACCCTGAAGCTCCACCCACCCTTGCTTATCTCCCCCAGGCATCGGATCCGTCACGGGGTCCACCATCGCCATCGCCACCAACGGGCAGTCGGAGTGCGTGTGTAACGCCCTTTTTTTCTCTCTCTTTGCAACCTAGAAAAGAACACGGACCGCCTTACCTGCCTAATGCAGGTATGACGTGGCAAAGAGTTCCGGTAGCCACAATCCCCATCCGACGGGCAATATTCATGTACCTTGCACCAAAAATACTGCACGAAAAATCCTCTCGATCTTCCACGACTGAATGAATGACACAATGATTGGACCGGCGAATGGGAACCAAATCCAGATCGAGCTTGCTGAACCCAATTAAATTAAAATTTCAACCGAGCCCAAACGCCTGCACTTTTCTCACTGGTCAGTCTCCGCAAGTTCGGAAGAACTTGTGATACCGTGGGGATACAGTGGGATACTCACCATCCAGGCGCATCTTTGGTGACTTCTATACTTGTTATCACCGATGTCACAGCAAGGTCACTACATCTTGCGAACGGAATATGCATCAAGATTAAACCGACTATAGACATCATAGAAACAAAACTCAGTCCTGCACGCGGGTGTCAGCTCATGTACTCGTTCCAACTCTGCACAACTCACCCATAGCTTGATCAAACCGTCCCACGAAGCCGTTACTACTTTCGACTGCATACCGACCATCAGTACCTACTAGATGAGTCGCGATGGTAATATAACTCACGGTTTCATGTGGCAACCACTCGTGGGCAATCACCACTTTAGAATGCGCTTTTAGGCGTGACTTAATTCGACCGCTTTTCCAATCCCAAAATACCACGTTTCCCTCGCTGTCTCCGCTACTGATCCACTTACCATCCGGGGAAAATCCCACCTGGCAGGCATAGCCTGCCACGGAATGTCCCGCGAACCTTTTCTTCCTATTCTGACGGAAATTATCCGTGCTGTACACGAGAATCTGGTTGTCCAATGACTGCGCGGCAAAGTACTTTTCTATATTCACGGAGTGCAAATACGTCAGAAACGGGAAACTCGTGCGAACAAGAACCGATACGAACTCGAGGGGTGTAGAGTGACGGCGGGCATAGAATGCATGTGGGGTTCCGCAATGTACTTGATCACGACGGGTATATCATAGTCCCACGCCCGGATAGTTTTATCGTCCGAGGTAGTGACAAACCGACGGTTTTCGTCGACAAATGTAATCGTGTTCACGGGTCCCAAATGTTGGTCGTATTCCTGCGTGATCTCGCCCGAATTCATGTCATACTGGAAACAACATATCAGTTCTCTCTACGACAAGTCAAGCCAGGCGAGGCAGACCTGAATAATCTTTTTGTCCGACATACCAGCAAGGAAGATATGCTGTTTATCATCGTCGGGATGGAAACGGACAACGTAGGGGGTCTTGCCGTTGCTGAACCGCTTGAGACACTGACCGGTCTCAGTGTCCCATAGTTTCATTTGACGATCGTAACCACAGGAAAGGAACTTTGTGCCGTCGTTTGAAAAGGTGACATCTTTGACAGCCTGCACGTGGCCGTGGAAAGTCCTCAGACAATTTCCATGAGTGTATACGTCCCAAAGCTATGGACAAAGGTGGATGTCAAGAACGAGGGCACGAAGAAGGAAGGGGGACACGCGACGTGCCTTGATCTTGGTGTCCATCGATCCACTGAGCAAAAGGTGGCCCGTATGAGGGAAGAGACGAATGACGGACACGCCCTGTGTGTGGCCGGTCCATGTATGGATGCACGCCTTGGGGATAAAGGTCTCTTGGGAGCCAACCTCGGCGGAAAGATGTGGCGCATCGGCGAAGGGGGGATGCATGTAGGTCCTGCCCTGATAATCAGTCATGGACTTGCCATGGAATACGGAGGTTTCTTGGCCAACACCGCCGCGCTTGGGTTTTGCCTTCTTCTTGACGACTAGGGGCTCTGGCTCCTCGTCTTGTTCGGAGTGGTCGTCGGCCTCTTGCTCTTCAACACCATCCAAGAAGCCGGCCTGCTCCTCACCCTCCCATGCAGCCCACGGACCGATGTAAGCGCCATCACCGTCGACGATGTCCAAGTTACCCTTGTTCTTTCTTTTGCGTTTGAGGTCCTTCTTCTGGGCGTTGGTGGGGCGCATGGAGTCCACGGTGGCGAAGCCATTCTGGCAGGCGCTGTCGAGGGAGCCAAGGACGGAGGGTGCGTTGGGGTCGACGGAAGGATTGACGGAGTAGCCGAGGATGGAGTGGGTGAGATGTTGTGCCTTGAAGGCATGGTCGGACATAGCCTGCTCCTCAACGTGGCCGGCAAGCGCGTTTTGGTTGAGGAAACGATTCCGATCAGCGAATGGGTTCTCGGGGCCCTGGACAGGCAGGACCATGTCGTGATAGGGTATGTTGACGTTCATCTGTGTGTCTGTTGGACGTGTGACGAGAGAGGTGTGTGTGAGGGGGTCCTGCGGGTAGAGGATGAGCACGGGAAGAGAGACTCGGACTCGGACGTACTTGTTGGAGGACATGCGGCGCGGGATTGGTGGAGACGGCACATGGCTCGAGGGTGCGTAGTCTCTTTGATGCGGGTATGTTGGCGATGCCAAAGGCGTCTTGGGCGATGTTGTCGGCGTCGTTGTCGTCGTCCGAGGCGTAGGCGTGGAGGAGGGACATGATGGCGATGGCGAGGACGGAGAGTTATGTAATCAGAGACCTCCTAGGGAGGCTTATATGAACTCGCTGAGTGTACTAAGCTGGCCCCCAACAAAGTCGTATCTAACTCGCCCTTCATGACCGAACGCGCCGTCGGTCGTCCCTGGACTGCCCGCGAAGACGAGCTCCTTGCCAACGCCGTCGCCGTGCACGGCCAGGTAGACAACTGGAAAGCCGTCGCTTTATCGGTCCCGGGAAGGACTAATAAGGCGTGCAGGAAGGCAAGCTATTCCATCTCCCTTCCAGTCCGCCGATCTCTCACATTGTCTCGATATCGACTCGCTAGCGGTGGCTTCATTCCCTATCGCCGAGCGTGAAGAAAACTGCCTGGACGAAAGAAGAAGATAATCTCCTTTTGGAGCTCTATAAGATCCATTCCGCGAAATGGGCCGTCATCGCCAGGAACATCCCTGGCCGTACCGACGACGCGTGCTCAAAGCGTTATCGCGAGGCCCTCGATCCTTCTCTCAAGAAAGACGACTGGACCCCCGACGAGGACGAAAAGCTCATCGCCGCCTACAACCGTTTGGGTGGCAAATGGGGCCGTGTCGGCCAAGAGCTCCAGCGCAGTGGCTTAGCGTGCCGTAACAGGTAGCACTCTCGTCCCTCCACTCGTGTTCTGCCGTCGCTCACCCCACTCCCAGGTGGAGGCTGCTTGAGCGAAAACGAGTGACCGCTTCCCTTAGCGATCACGGCGTAGCCTCCTCAAAAATTGCTTCCGAGACGTCGCCTCCCCAACTCTGCCCATCTTCTGGCTATTCCAATCCTTCCGTCTGGCCACCACTTCCAATGATCGAGCCCTCACCCTATTGGGATGACTCATTGTCGCAGGTCGACGCACCTTCATCCGCTCCACCGTCGAGCCACACCGCATCCCGCAATAGTGTCGATGTCCTAGGCGATCCAGCACCACCAGTACAGCATGCACAGCTTATCCCCCAGTTGGTCGACTATCCTGCTCCATTTCATTACTCCTCCTCGTCACTCAGCTCAGCCTTGTCGTCTCCACAGCACGCCATCCGGTATGAAAAAGACGCCGAAGCCATGGCTTCTAATGGACGCCAATCGCCAGTGCTTCCAACTGCCTCCGTCCCGCCGGACAACACTTCAACAGCTGTGTTCGCTCCATTCGATTACGACTCTTCGTCATCGACTTGTGCAGTCTCCGTCAGCTCCACATCGCCAACCCCCCAGGCTACCTACACCGAGGACATGCAGCAAAACAACATATACAACGAGTGTCCGCGTCAATTTCATCAGCTCCAACGGAGTATGCCGCACACGGCCATCCCGGTTCACACCTCTTCCGCTCATCCTGTGCAGGTCGATCATTACACGGCATCTGTTGGACACGAGGATTGTAGCCTCTCGCATGCTGCATTGACAACTCTACACCAACCGACACCACAAAGCAGCTCTCTTCGGGTCCCAAGCTCCGCCGATTCCTTTTTTGCAACTTCACAGCTCCCTGAGCAGCAGGCGAGCCACATGTCATCATCGATGACTTCAGTTTCGCTTCTCGACAAACCCGACACGTACTATCACGCGTCTCCAGAGCCACAGCTTGACGTCAATGCTCAGCACACTCTCCTTCCTACTCCTGATCCGCTTTCTCTTTCCGAATCACGTCCTGGCTATCATTATGTTCATCGGCGTGACCCCTCTCGTGCACGAGTTGTGGAGACCATGCATGGCCAAGAGCAGCATGGCGAATATCACCACAACCACGTGCAGCCAGACCAGAGCCGCCACAGTCACCAACCGTCGAGGCAACCAACCACTTCCTTGTCTGAAACCCGGTATGCCCTGCAACAATCCGAGCGCCGCAATGTAAACACACCTACCCAACCAGAAGCGGGTTCATCTCATGCAACGCACGATCACTACTATACCTCCAATCCTTTGCACTCATCACAACTAGTCCAACGGTCAACTGCTTCCCCTCGTTCCATTGGAATGCCGTACACGAAACGACCAACATTAGACCGCTCGTCGACCAACTCTGATGACCATCGCCTTCAATCCTTTCACCCCATCCCAAGGCAGAAAATTGGCGCGACCGTTTCTAGGAAACGACCTGACATGCAGGTGCCATTGCGCTTGTCGTCCGATTTGCAAGCGACCCCCGAGTAAGTCCCTGTGAATCCAAGAGATCTTCAGTGTTCCTCATGCACCACAGTCCTTCCATCAAACCTTATGCTTGTGGCCACGAGAGTTGCTGGCCTTCCACTGCAGCGTCGAGTCGTGCCTGTTATTGCACCTCGCGTGGCCTTTCGGATCACAACAAAACCGCGCACCCGGAAGACTCAGGAGGGGATAGACCGTATCGATGTGGCTTGGAGGGGTGTGGTAAATCTTGGAAGGTATGCAGTCCCTTTATCACGCATTCATTCTGGCTAACGTATGCATCAGAGCATCAACGGACTGCAGTACCACCTTCAGATGTGAGCTCGATTGTTGTTATGATTGACATTGTCTGACTGCTATTTGTCCCAGTTCGAAGGCCCATTTTCAACATGCCATTACTTCTAGCATTGTCTCCAGCTATATAAGTGGTCTTGCAGTCCCTGCATCCGTGGAAGCATCCACTGTCATGTCGAGTGAAGGGGAAGACAGGACAAAGAAACAGTACAAATGTCCTCATGAAAATTGCCCTAATCAGTATAAACAACTGAGTGGCCTACGTTATCACTTGGCCCATGTAAGTATCAGTGTCGGTAACAGGCACGGTACTCAGTCAGCCTTTTTTTTAGGGCCATCCAGTGGACCTTCCCAAACAGTTGGATCTCGTCCCTCCTGCTTTAAGCCGCAAGTTAGCGGAGAAGATGCGCGTTCAAGCGTCTGTTCCATCACCTTCCGAGCGTCAGACAGGCAATAACAATTCGGAAGTACCCAATCACTCTACCCACCCTGGGGATTCTTTCGACACCTAGAATTCACCTCTCCACAACGTTACTCAAAATGTTTAAATGGTTTCTTGTTTATCGTATAAATGGTCAGTTATTTAGTTCCCTGGTTCAATATGTATACGTAGGCAAGCCATCACCTATTCTATTCGTCATATCACACATTCAACCTGTGTCGTAATTTACATGTACTTATTGATATCTTTAACGGTGGATATCTCTTCCGCCGAGTCTTTATATGCATTCTATGCGTTAGAAGAGGAACTCGAAGCTAAGCTCTGGAACTCTAATATGACCAAGTAGATTGATCCGACGATGAACACTGTCCTAAGATCCTCCCCAGGAACTGGAATTTCATTGTCTACCATTACCCGTAGCAAATTGGCTGGCACTATACCTTGATTAGCGATGGTTCCATCGGAGGTGAGAGTGGACCTACAGATCTCTCAACGTTGGATCGGACATGAGTTCCTCCATTGAAGGCATTTGTCCATTCTGAACACGACGCATCTGATGGCGAATAGATGTAAGTCATCCAGAAGCAGAAGACGAAAGTGAACGTGCCATATTTGCCACGGATGGATTGGACATGAGTCTTTCCAGACCACCATTGGCCATCAATTGTTGTGCCATTTGCATCATCATCGGATTGTTCATCATGCTTGCCAAGTTGGGCATCCCTCCCCCTCCGCCGAACATGTCTGCCAGACCAGCCAAGTTTGGCGTTGCATCCGAACGAGCGGAGTTCGGGGGCGGAGATGACGAGCGAAGTTGATCCTCGGGCATGAGCGGCGGAGGGCCATCATCCTCGTCCTCGGGACCCAAGCGGTCTTTTGCGTTCTTGAGGCCTGATTTGAGATTCTCGTTTGTCGGATCGAGTTCGGTGCCCTTGCTAAATGCAGCTGCAGCGGCCTTGTATTCGCCTAAGCTGTAACATGCATGACTGAAAAGATGAGTGAGCGATCCATGTCGGATGCCACGGAGCGAAGGGGGTACCCAAGGCGAGAATAAGCTTTGACGAAGGAAGGGTCGACCTCGATGGCCCTGTTTGCGTCTTCGACTGCGGAGGTGTGGTCTCCTTTGCTAGAGTAGGCGGCGGCGCGGTTAGAGAAATAGACGGCATTGTTGGGGTCAAGGGCGATTGCCTTGGAATACGACTCAATTGCCGCGTCGTGCTTTTTGGCGGACATTTGGGTGTTTCCGGCTTGCTTGTGTTTCTCTGCTTTCTTCTTGTCCTCTGCAGACGGGGTCTTGGGTGGTGCGGAGGTGGATGGGGGTGACGGTGACACAGAGGACGGTGATCCGACTTTGTCTCTTGTCTTGAGGAAGACCTCGAATATAGTCTGCAGCTTTGCTGGCTTGATGCTGAGTTGCTTGCGCTGGGTATCGTTGGATGGATCTACACCAAAGGCTTCGCCGATGCATTGGACTGGAAAAGGTGACTCAGAGGAGTGAGATGTGGAGAACCTGGCAACGCACTCGCGATTTCGAGACCTTCCTTGTCGTCGTCCTTGATGGTGCCGTCCTGTACAGACTCGTTGAGGAAATCGACAAAGGCGAGGACGAGTTGTTGTTTCTTCGAGTCTGCCATCGTCGCTGGTGGTCGTCAGTGCCCAATCTACAAAGCAAACAGCCAACAACAAAACCCCAAAGTCTCTGCTCAGACGCGTCGACGACGACAACGACGACGACGAGGAGTTCAACATGTTTTTCTGTGGTATTTCTGGTGAGCCTCCGCAGGACCCCGTGGTGTCTGCGAAATCGGGCCACGTCTACGAACGCCGCCTCATCCTCAAGTACATCAACGACAATGGCACTGACCCCCTCACCGGCGAAAAGCTTGAAGAATCCGACCTCCTCTCAATCAAAGCCAGTCCGTATTCTCGTCCTCGACCCCCTCTTTAGGTGCACTGATATCGTTATAGACCCGAAGGCTGCGCCCCCGAGGCCGCCAACCGCGACCTCTATCCCGGCCCTCCTTCATACCCTTCAAAACGAATGGGACGCCCTCGTCTTGGAGACCTTCGCGCTGAAACAGCAGTACAACAACACCAGGCAAGAACTGAGCTACGCCCTCTACGCACAGGACGCAGCTAGCCGCGTCGTTGCTCGTCTCATCCGAGAACGCGACGCTGCCAGAGAGTACGTCCTGCGCTCTTATTCCCGCGTCCCTGTCCTAACAGGCAGACGTGCAGGGCCTTGGCAAACGTCCAGGCTAGCATGGGTATACCGTCTGCTCCAACCAACGGTGCAGACGTCGAAATGACCGAAGAGCCTTCCTCGACCACTCTGCCAAAGCATGTCATCGATCAAATCGACGAAACTCAGCAGAGCCTATCTGCCACGCGTAAGAAGCGCAAGGCACCCGCTGGACATACTACCCCTGCAGATGTCAAAACTTTCACGGCGAAACAGACTATTACCTCCCTCCACTCGGCCTCTCCTACCGGCATAAATTCAATTGCCATCTCACGAGTAAACCCTTCCCAGTTTTTGACTGGTGGCAACGACAAAGTCGTACAACTATATGACAGAAATACAGACAAAGTGCTTGCGTCTCTTAAGGGACACACGAAGAAAGTCAATCATGTCGCTTTCCGGGAGCGAGATGGCGAACCCACCTTACTGTTGTCTGCTGGTGCCGACAAGATTGCTAAAATATGGTCGCATGACAACGCTTCTGGCGAATACCTGCCCAAAACCACGATCAAGACGCACAAAAGTGACTTGACTGGCCTAGTCGTTCACCCCACGTCTACGCTAGTTGCATACTCATCCCTCGACAAAACATACTCCCTGCACGAGCTTTCCAACTTCTCTCAGGTGTACCACTCTGCTCCTGTCGACGAACCCATCAGTTCACTTGCCATTCATCCAGACGGTGGACTGCTTGCGCTCGGGACGCCTTCATCAAAGATTCAAATATCTGACGTTCGCTCAGGTACCCTGGCTGCTACTATTTCGTCTGAGGGTACACCGTTCTCGGTTCATACTTTGTCGTTTTCCGAAAATGGCTATCATCTTCTGGCACCAGGTAGCCTCTCCTCTGTGGCTATCTGGGACCTCAGGAAAATGACGACCGCACATTCCATACCACTTGGCGACGCGTTTAAGATCAACAAAGTCATTTACGATTATAGCGCCAATTTCTTCGGAGTTGCAGGTAATGAGGGTATCCGTCTGTTCGCGCACAAAACGTGGGAAGAACTGGTTCGTTTCGAAGAGGCAAGCGACACAACAGATATTGTGTTCGGTAATCAAGGGAAGGAACTTTGGGCTACCAGCGGGAGGGAGGTCAGGATTTGGGGTGTTCCTGAGTAGTGTATGCGATCTGTTTGTCAAAAGTAGTTTCTGACGTTCATATATAACCACTTGTGCCATGCACGGTTGGCGTTGTTCAGCCTACGAAAGGACGAACTATGAAGCCGAAAACATTTCGGATGACAAGCTTTCTCGACCCTTTACCGGCACCTACGTGTCAGATTTGGCGAATAAGATGGTTGTAATTCATGTGTTGGCGTAACTACTTGGTACATACAATGCGTAACCTTGATAAAATGGTTGCCCAAGCGTAAAACCCGAAGGAAAATAATGGTAATACGAAGTAATGCAGAAACGTGTTTAACGAGTTAGAAAGAACGGTGGTGCAGTTGGAGTATAAGGGCCAAGGCGGCATGAAGAAGATATGAAGTCGCGGCCACCAGTCGTGCAGAAACATTTAGGGACAAGGCGCGCAGAAAGATACGGAATATATGGGTACAGCATACTGGTTCTTCAATGCTTTGCAGGCAGTCACCATTTTGATGGACCAAAAGTCTGTCCGGGAGGCATCACATTCAGTGGTGTGCCGAGGAAGTCAGCGGTGTTCTGCCAGACAGTGTTGCCCCACCAGTTGAGGGTGATACCACCTTTGGGCACCTGCAGGGTAAAGAAGATGAAGAGTAGGCAGATTGCAACTCCAGCGTCAAGGCCTGCCGCTAGAATGTAATTGTAGCGCATCCACCATCGGAAATGGTAGCGGCGCATGAACCACTGGAAGATGAAGCCCACTAGCAACCACGAAGAGTAGTTTAAACCTGACGCGATGGGGATGTACTCAATTCCGGAAAAGATGACAGGAATGTTGACGTAACGCCAGTAGGAGAGAGGGAATCTGCGCGCGAGGTAGTAGAAGGGAACCGGAAGCACGGCACCAAGGAAGTAGAACCACAACATTGAGCCATACATTGTCCCCGGACTGAAGATTCTCTGCGGTCCAATTCCTCCCCACAGCAGCGAAGCAGTAGCGAACAGGGTCGCCCCGGGACATGTGAAAAACTGGGGTTGGTGGGGTTGGCAGATGTCCACGATATTTGCAAACATCCAGTCCTGCACGAAAATGACCACGAAGGAGCTAACGGCAGCAGCGATCACCTGAGCGAAGAACATAAGACGAGGAGGAATCTTCATGTAGTGACCAAGCTTCAGGTCACCAGCGAACCCAACCGCTTGGTTTGTACCAGTATAAGCGATGCCTTTGAAGAGCATTACGGCCACGGGTCTACCTGGAAGAAGGTAGCCGGCGACGAGTTCGTATATAACGGTTAGCGAGACTTGTTGGTTTGTGATCGCCTGGATCATGCCAACAGGAATTGACATGAATACAGCGAGAAACAACCCAACGCAAACCCCCCAAATGGGTAATTCGGTGGGGTAGATCTCAACCGAGACGAATAGAAGTATCATCATTGTAATTCCCAGCAGGATATACCACCACTGCGGAACTTCGGCATATGCTTGCATAAGGCGTGAGTGGACATCGCGCTCGTCCTTCAGGTTGCCCTTGAAGCGTTTGATAATATCGCGACGGTACCACACTAAGAATGGCGTTCAGACAAGAGGCTATGAGAATGGAAGGATACTGACGGAGGGTGTGGACAACGATGGATGTGAATGAAGCAAATGCAGCACCATATGCGATGGCCAGTGTGGCAGGGAGGAATGCTGGAGAGTATGCCTCGTACTTCGTGTTGTCGAAAACACCGTTGGTGACAACTTGCGTTGGATCGAAAGGCATACCAGTGTTATCGAAGGCGACCGACGCTGACATGGGCAAGTAACTCATGTAGAAGCTATTGGTGTCTGAAGGTGGAGGTTAAGAATGAGATCCTGGCGATAAAAACAAACGGCTCACAATAAAGGATAGGTGCAATGATCCAAAACAAGATGAAGAAGCCAATAGCTGTATTTGCCTCTGACCACCACTAGAAAAGAAGATGAAGCGAGTATAATGATATCCAGGGAAATAAACGCACTGGTGACACGAGAGGGTTGGCAAAGAAGGATATCATTGACCAGTCAAACGTTAAAATTCCCATGCCAAGACCTGTAGACGCGCCAAACAAGGTATTGACGACAACATTATTTGGTGCGATCCAGCACACCCAGTTGAAAACGCTGAGACCAGTCCAAAGGAAACCGGGAACAAAGTACCACACAAAGCTGCATGCCAAAACGATGACGAAGAACTTCCCCCGAGAAATGTGGCGGTGGTCAGGCTTGCCATACGTCCTATGAAGGGTATTGAAGAGCGCGCAGTTGACCAAGGCACCAGGCCAGATCATGCTGTTAGGGTAGACAAGGAAACGGCGGAGGAGACCACCCAGAGAGAAACCGATCAACTGCGTCGAGAGAACAAGCAGGATCTCGTAAGCGCGGCTGACCGTCTGGTTGTAGAAAACGCGCTGCGTGAGGATAATATCGGTCGCATATGGGCCGCTGACAGCTACGTTGGCCATGATAGTGATCAAGACATGTTCTTTGACGTTAAAGGGGCCAGGGTTGAGCGTCCAGGTATAACCAAAGGTGTGGAAGCGGGTAGTAGGAAGAATACGCTCAAGAGCTCTGCCAAGAGGGAAAGCTGTCAACTGAGCGATAATGCTTGTAATAATAATGGCAGGATCTGAAGGCGAGTGTCAGCTTGATCGTGGGCCAGAAAAAAAATATGCTGACATCGCAGGCCTAAGATCTGATTCACTGCGGAGATGACTACCGTGTAGAGCAAACCAACTAGCCATGTGCGGAATGTGTTGACAGGTATTGTGGGATCATCAGCACTGGAGACAGCAGCGCGAACCTCAGGGTAAGGCGATTCACTGTCGAGCGGTAGTCAGAAGAAAAACAGAGCGACATGGCTGATGTTCCACTTACTCGTCGTACTCAAATGCAGTGCCTTGGGACTCTGTCCTAGAGGCGGTGGAATACCTTATGGACTCCGAACGAGACTGTACATCGAACTCTGAAATTCGTACAGAGCCGGCGTCGGAGACCTTCTTCTTCTCGAGCTCGAACACCTCTGTGCTAGAGTCTGAGAGCGATTGCAACTCTGAATGGTAGTCAAAGTTGGGATCATTCAAATGCTCCATGAGGAAGTCGACATCCTCGGGGACATCTGGTACACCCCGACGGCGAACGGAAGACGGGTGAACAATGTTGGTCGCGCTGTGGAAGGCTCTGGGCTCCATAACGTCACGGATTCCAACGTCTGGTAGGGGGTAGCAAGCCGTTCCTCAAGAAGCGGAGTGGACGAGGTGCAGTGGAGGGAGACGGGAATTTGATCTTGTGTCGAAGTTTCATGGCCTTTTGAGAGCGGTCGATATTGTGGAGTGCATTCCACGAATGAATGTGACGGCGCTCGGAACGGAAAGATGGTCCACATGTGCAATGTGGAAGCGTGTCGAAAGTTGACAAGACAATAAGGGCGATCCGACAAGGTCCACAGCAAGACAAAAAGCCGGGAGAACCTCGCCGGCTCGGTAACGCGAAACAAAAAGCGCGACCCTGCCATAAACATTGATCTGTGACGTAGCGATTAGTAGTAGTCTATCAGTAGTATCAGCACGTAGCACCAACTCAAGTCATTCTCCGGCGTGCAAGCTGAGGACCTCGGTGCAGCAGGGGCCGTGCTTGCCAGGACTTGATCTCGTACAAGTATGGAAAGGCCTGAACAGAGGGTGCCTATTGTCAGTCAAAGCGGTGATATGAGACTGGTTATTGTCTTCGGGTACACTTGGAAGACAATAAGCTCCCATTTCCTAATGGGGAAAGGGAGGGGCGGTCCCTGAGCTGCCTCGTTAGTCTGGTGACCAGTATCGACGGCTTGCCTCTTCTAGACGGGCTGGTTACCAGACTACTGACTCATGCCAGTATTGCTTCCCCAAGTAGCTAACTAAACACAATTCAACTTATACTTAAGGCCTGTTCACAGCACACTATTCCGCTGTGGCATGTACATCTTTATCCGCTTGTGTGTCTTGTAGGAGAAAACTGACGTCTTTTTATATGTAGAATGATGACTACAGATGTCTCAACTTCCTCGATTAAAGTTAACGCTGTCAGCATCCGGGACAGCTAGCAGAGTTATTGTCAGTTTCTACCTAATCAAAGTCCAACCGACTCCAAACACTCCTTTCTTGGAACCACAGTTGATTAGAGACTCATTCGGAGGTGTTGGTGAGCTGACTCAACTCCAAGTTGCCTCCTGTGAATTCTCTTGCAGACAAAAATACATGTGCTGTCGCAATAATGACGAATCTTCTACCCATGTGACGGTTCGACTCTGATCTACTTAAGAAAGCGGCGAAAGCCCGTCCACTTCCTCCACTTCCTGGAACACCCTTTACCCTACCATAGTCATGTCTACTACCGAAACAGTGACCCAAGCCGAGGCGACTCTGGCTCTTCGCGCAGAGAATGGTCCGGAGGGGGAGGAGACATACAAATATGCTCGCCTTTTGCCTCATTTCTCTCAAGATACATATCCCCCTCTCATCCCCTTCGAGCATGTCGATCCCGGATCTCGTGCCCTCGATCACCCGGACCCCCGTTCCTTTCTGAAAGGTGCAACGAGCGTAATCGAGCTGACCCCGAACCTAGGTACGGAGGTCCGAGGAATCTGCCTCAGGGACCTCGATAACGATGGGAGAGATCAACTCGCATTAGAGGTAAATACAGCAATGTCGCCGGAATCGCAGTACGGTAAATTGTCGAACAATAGGTTGCTAGACGTGGATTGGTGGTCTTCAGGGGCCAGTCAGATTTCATCGACCAGGGACCAGATGCTTATCTGGAATGGGGCCGTCACTTCGGAAGGTGTGTTGACCCGAGCGAATACATCCGGGCCCCTTGTTCCATTTGCTGTCATCTACAAACCCCGATCCGAGCCAAGCCATATTCATTTGTCGTGTAGGTTGCACGTTCACCCCACTTCAGGCCATCCAAAGGATTACCCACAAATCCATCTCGTATACAAGTTAGTTTCCCTGTAACCCACTCTATTCGAACGTGTTTGAAGCTTTTCCCGCTCCACAGAGATGCCAACTCGACTTTCAACTTTGAAATCCAAGATAGCATCACGACTACCGTCTGGCACTCCGACGTGTCCTACGAACTTCAGCCCCCTGGGCTCACAACTTTCTTCCTACTTTCTCATCCGACGACAGGCGGCGACACATTATTCACGTCGCAGGTCTCTACCCTGAAGAAATTATCCCCGCCTTTTGTTGCATTCCTGCGAACCCTGCGCGCAGTGCACTCTGGAGCCGAACAAGCCAATTTTTCTCGCTCAGGGAAACGGGGAGGCATAGTTAGACGCGAACCGGTGGAACACATTCACCCGGTAGTGAGGCGTCACCCAGTGACTGGAGAGGAAGCCCTCTATGTGAATAGGCAGTTCACTACACGTATTGTCGGTCTCAAACGTGAAGAGTCGGGTGAGGGTACTGCATACTGCCATAACCACCTACACTGACGAGAAGAAGAAACCGTCCTCAAGTTCCTGTACGATCACATAGACAAAAGCGGTGATCTGCAGGCCAGAGTGAAGTGGGAACCTGGTACTGTAGTCTTGTGGGACAACAGGGTAACTGCGCATGTGAGCGGAGTCCATACTAATGGGTCGAGTTACTCACTAACAAGGTTTGTGATAGTCTGCCATTGTTGACTATGGAGACTCAAAGGAGCGTCGCCACGGTGCTCGCATCACACCTCAAGCAGAGCGGCCTATCCCAGCTTGGGATGGCTTAGCGTTGCCAAACTAGCGCGATTCATCCTGGACTGCACTTATGAACGAGGGTAGGCTAATCTTACACAAGGTATTACACATGTACCACGATGCTAGCCACGAACCCTCAGGCCTCATCTCTTAAGCTGTTGTGGATTACATTTTACTTGCCTTGTGGGCGTACTTGATAATGAGTGGGTGTGACACGGCGTGTGCATAGTGCCCTCGACCTGCAAGCAGGATGTTGGTCCAATTTCTCGGAGACGAATGGATAGTTCCATGCGTGCATTGCTCCCGGCGTCGATCACATCCTACAGCCACGAACTTTTTATTACTTCTTCGTTTGCATAACACTGGCAACCTCGAGCTCGGTTTGGCCACGTTCGCTGCAGTAGATGCCGCCAAACACAAGAATCTTCTTCCTTGTTTACTGTGGGGTTGTGGTGTCCTTGTTGAGGGAGTTCAACAATGAAGTCACTAAACCGTACATGGTATAGTTGTATCGTCTGTAGGCTGACCACCGTATTGATCATTGGCAGGACGAACCCTTCCATGTCCCGCAAGCACAGGCGTATTGTAGGGGTGAGTGGTTGACCTGGGACCCAAAAATCACCACACCACCAGGACTGTCGGTTTGCTTCGTTCCAACGGTACAACTCATGTAATTAAACCGTCGACTCCGCAGGTATATTCTTAGTGTTCTGCTTCATCGCATGTTCATGTTTCGTTGCAACCTGGCGTTGCTGCGATTCACGGTGACCCTCACCTTGATCTCCCTCCCGCTTCTCCTCACACGTCTCCTTGCGTTTCACCAACGTCGTCGGCCACCTCCGTTACTCGCACCAAGTACCGAAGCATTTGTTCTGTCTACATTTCCAATAGCTTGGTTTTATGGGTTTCTGTACTACACAGAGGTTCCCAGTCTTATTTCAGTCCTACTGACTGTCATACTTGCAACGCAACACTGGCATCTGTCTGCGGCGGTGGTGCGTCTCGTCGCTTAATATTGTCAACGTGTTTTGGCTTTGCCCTCATCCTCCGTAGCTAGGTGTCATTAGCTGCCTTTTCCGTCAAACGAATATCATATGGGTGATGTATGCGTTTGCCACCAGTCAGCTTATGCGGTTACGGTTCAGACACGGAAATATACTGCTACATGACCCGCCTGCATTGTCGGCTCACCCAGGCGAGTAATACGGATTCCATTTCAGCTCGTTGACTATAACAGTCACATACGTTCAGGCGACTTTCTGCAATCGATCATGAGTGCCCCAGCCGCGTTTTCTGAGTTATCCCTACCGTTCATGCCTTACATACTCGTGCTGGCTCTGTTTGGGGCATTCATGTTTTGGAATGGTGGCATCGTGCTAGGTGCGGGGTCTCGGAGGCAATCTTGTTATATCCAGGAATTTGACCATTGTTCCACATTGTAGGCGACAAAGCTAACCACATTCCCGTGCTGCATGTACCCCAGTTGTACTACTTTATTGCATTTGCGACATTGATAGGGTGGCCTGTAATCGTTTTTGGTCGCGGTGGTCCAGTGGAGCTTGCAAATGAAGTTACTCGCCGCATGCTTGGAACAAAAAGGTCCGTGTCTCTTGACAAGGGAGAGAAGTCGCTGATAAGTTGGAGGTAGGAGAATTGTGTTCACAGCCTTGCTTTCAGCATTCATGGCATTTACGGTGCACGAGTTCACGTGAGTCACTTGCAGTCTTCTATCGGCGTACCTGAATGCCTACATCGGATTATGAAGGGTCCACCATCCGTTTTTGCTTGCTGATAATCGCCACTACACTTTCTATGTATGGCGCCGGGTGTTCATGCTGCATCCGATTGTGCCTTACCTGTTCATACTGGGATACCAAGCGTGCGCGTGGGCATGGTGGCTGCGTGTTGGTAAGATGGCTCGATTGCTATCGATGAAATTGGGAGTTGACCCTAAACGTCACCGGTCAGCTGGTGACCAGACGTTGCTGCAGACCCTGGTGTTGCCTCTTGCGAGCGTTACGACGCTGTTACCTACGCCGCTTTTGGAGCCACGGTATTTCCTGGTGCCATACATCCTCTTACGGGCTCAGGTGGTTGATATGAGTCTTGTGGGTCTTTTTGTTGAAGGCTTGTGGTATGGGGCGATAAATTTCGCGACGGTCTACGTGTTTTTGTACATGGAGCGCGCGGGAGTCGGTAGATTTATGTGGTGACCGACAAATACAAACACCGTCGGTGCCACTCTGGTTCGTTTTTCAACATTTTGAACGTTGGCGACGACAACGACGACGACGTGACAGACAACGCGGAGTACATCGTAACTGGCTGGAACAGTCCACTGACACCCTAATTCTTCTTGGAAACATTCACAGTGCAACTAGCAGACTGTCCTCATGGCGTCCGAAGCCACCTCCAAGCCTTCTCGTCCACCCAAACCTTCAACACGCTCCTCCCTTCGCCATTCCCTCAATTTCACGTCCGTCGGAAAGGCTCTCGTCGACGTGATCAACAAGGACTCCCGCGACCGCGACAGCACCCTCAAGAAAGCCAAACAATCCTCCTCACGTCGCCTCAGTCTAATGAACTCTACCGCGGTCACCCACGCGACAGTCTCCCAGAAGTCAAAGCCCCCTACTCCCCCACATGGAAAGGAGGATAGCCCCTCGTACAAGACCATAACTCGCCGGCGACAGTCTGCTCTCCTCAAGCATGGTCTTTCTTCCACAGATGAACACGGCGTTAAATCAACAGAACCTAACCCGTCCTCCCCCCCTAGACGCTCGTCGACGCTGCGTTCCAAGACCGCTTCTTCTACCATCTCGTCTGCTTTGCCAAAATATCGGCCCAGGTCCGTGATTGTTGAGCCGACCAAGAAACCCCTTTCCCCCATTCGTGCAGGGACTCGGAGACGTTTCAGCACCTCAGAAGAGGATGACACTGAACAACGGGATTTATCCAAGAGCAGAGGTACACTGGGTTCCCCAGCTGACAAGGTCGAGAGGCCTATTAGCCCATTGCCCCACAGAGCATTGGCGGTCAGAGTTGATCTCCCTGGTCCAACTGCTCCTTCCACTCCTACCAAGTCTAAGATTGCTCAGTTGTCTTCCGCAAAATCTGGCTCATCTCCTGCTCGCGCCAGATCTGCGCGGCCAGCAAAGACAGTCAAAACTGCGGTAACTTCATCCCCATCGCGGGCCCCGGCCACGCGACCGCCTTCCTCAGCTTCGTCATGCAGCTCGTCTCGTACCCATCATTCACCGCTGAACCCGACCTCACTCAAGAATACATTTGGTTTTGGTCGTTCGAAAGCATCCAGTCAAAACACGAGCCCGTTGGGGGGCACCGTGCGTCAACCTCCGGAGTCTCCACTCGCCCATCACACACGGCAGATTCCTATCATCAGTCTTGGTGGCAATGGCAAAGATTCTCCGGCGAGACCTTCGCAGAGCGATGAAGGGAATAGTGAGGACAGTGTGGAGATTGGTGATGTTGAACTACTTCTTGCCCCAGTGGCATCTCTTGCGGCGCCGACCCCTGCAATTCCAAGGATTTGTACAACGAGATATCAACCCACAGACTCCGAGCTTCGGACTCCCTCCCGTCCATCCAGCCTCCTACCAACTCGTGCCAACCTTTCGTATTTGTCGCCATTACCTCCATCAGAGAGCTCACCGGCATTGCGGCCGAAAGGTCGCGGCAATGATCAAAATCGTGGCTCGATCTTTTCCTGGGAGCAGATGACAGTCGACAGCTCCCAAATCGTCGCGCGAGAGGACCTGGAGGGCAGGTTGGCGGATATTGTGGCTCCTTTCACCCCAGGTGGTCCCTCCCCAAACGTGAGCACCATAGGTCTGGAGGTCCCAGAGACTCCTAATCTATCTACCTTGCCCTCTCCTTCTGGCTATGGTTCAATCTCGCAGGTCCTCCTTCCCGATGTAACCCCATCTCCCGCAGTCTATCACCTAGCTCCAGTATTTGAAACTTCAGTTGACCTGCCACCGCCTGCAGATTCCGGTACTATTACCCTTCTTCGTCTGCAAATCGCCCAGGCGGAGACTATTGCAAAGGAAAGACTTTTGCGTTTGCAGGAGCTCGAGGAGCAACTTTACGCTGCAAAGCAGTGTCGGATCCGAGAGACAGAAGAGCTTGCCAGGCAGATTTCCGTTCTCGATCAGCAACTGCGCACCAGCGTGGAGACAAGAGAGCGGATGGACGAGGAACGTGCCGCATTCACTGTATCGCTGCAGGATGAGCTGAGGCAGGCGGAAGCTCGGTGTGACCAAGCCGCACAGGCAGGTTTTGCACGAGGTCAGCAGACAGCTTCCTTGTCGTGGGACGCCACGCTTGCCAATGTGCATAAAAGCTGGGAGGCGGCATGCATCGCCAAGGAAGCTGCTTGCTTATGGTCTTCAGCGAAAGACCAGGCAGGTGATGAGAGGGATAATATAGGATCCGCTCGTCAAGTGTTGAACGTCTTCATGGCTGTGCTGGATCACAACCAAGAGCGATTGCAAGGTCTGCTTGCCTGATTCATGTGGGTCCTTGCTTAACCCAACCTCAAAAACAAAGTCATCTTATGCGTTGTTTGTAGGTCACATCCATGACCCACCCACGTCTTTGGATCTAGGGGATACCCGTATTTGTCCAATATCATGTTTTAGTCATGTCCATTTCCTAGTCATGTCCATTCTAAATGCCATTGTACACGATACAGTATACAGGACCGGTTACGAATCTTCAGTGTAAGGTAATAACACGTCTTGACCCTATGTAAAGGATTCCGCTGCCTCCATGCAGGTATCCAGTAAACATGCATGATTGTTGACAGGACTAGCTTGTTGTAAGCGTGTGGTGACAGCCTTCTGGATAGCATCTCGGCTACGTGGAATTGAGTACATCAATAGAACCATCCACAATTCTACTCACTCAATGAGTCCGTATGCTACCCTCACATCACAACGCATTGATCGGATCAATACGGGCCACGAAGAAAATATGGGGGTATCAAGTATAAATGATATGAATGCCTTGGCTTTGAGGCTTGGAAATAAGATTGTTGCAGTGGCCGAGAATCCAGCTGGCGTCTCTTCAATCGAGAGGGGGAACTTGATAGATACGAGTTTCAGCTGAGCTTGGAGCTGAGAGCAAGACGACCAGTAGTCGCCAAGGCGTTGGACAATCTGCCAGCAACAGCGGTCAGCACCATAAAAACGAATATCCAGTGAAATCCGCACCTGACGAATACCTTGGTCTCCGTGTCGGACGAGGAGCTGGTTTGCTGTTCGCAGCATCAATGCACTCAAAATAGGAAAGACTTCCTTGTGCTTCGCCTTGGAGTTCTCGGCCCGTGTGATTTGTATGGCCGCGATGACTGGACGAAACTTTATGCAAGGGATGGATACGCAATAACTTGACGCGTAAGTAAATTCGAATAATTCCGGGAGAACCTTGGTCACCCTCCACATATGCAAGCTTTGGAGGGCCTCCAGTTCATCTGTTTAGTGACTGAACACTCTGCCAATGGTATTTAGACGCTAGAACTTACCTTTGAGATGGAAAATCTCTGCGCTTGTGCTGTTTTTCTGTATATGGATGCGTCGTTCAGCATCCTCCACTATTGACCTGACCTCTCTCTTCTGCGATTCGACTTCATTGAGTTTCTCCTCGAAACGGTCGAGCTTCGTTTTAGCTTCTTTGACATCGACGTGGAATGTGTCCAGCTCCGCACTGAACCCTTGTGAAAAACCGCTGCCACGGTTCATAACAGCATAACCACACACCTTTGCTCAGCAATGGTAGCTTTCAATTCGTTCAGATATGTTTGGTCGCACCCTTCGAGTTCTGCTACTTCAGCCTTCTCTTTCGCGAGCTCCGTCATAAGTTCGTCATACTCCTGCTGTAGACCGGGAACTATGTCTTGTGCTTGCCGCATGATTCCCTCGAGAGCTTTGGCATCCTAGATGAAACATAAGATCAGTCTTCGGCACGAAGCATAGACCACTTACCGCTTCCAGGTTGTTGAAACCTTCGTTTGCCTTCTGGAACAATTGTTCGACCCATTGTACCTTCCAGTCATACCACTCTGACTTGGCCAGCGTATGGTTGTGTGCCTTGATTAACTTGAGCTGGTGCAATAACTCAGCCTGCCCGTTCTCATCGGTGGTGACAAACTCTTGAAAAAGTGGAGGCGTCGCTTTCTGGGCCTCCTCTTCCGCCTCCTTGTATATCTCCTTGATGCGCTCAACCCAAATTTGCAAATCATTACTGACATGACTGTAGAGTTCCAGTTGGGGAACGTTTAGTGCCATCGCGACCACGTATTCCGCAAGAGGTATCTGCGCTTCCGTCGATGCCCTTCGTGAAGGACGCAGAACTGAGGGATGGACGATCGAACGTCGAGGTGCGGCAACGTCATCCATGAATCGAATGCCTGTCATGTCAAAGAACTGCTCAATGGATATCTGGGGACCTTGGGTATCAGCTACGCCCTCCTCTTCTACTTCGCCTCTCCATTGTACGTCGTCGTCCTGACCAAGTTGTGTATTCTGATCATCTGGTAAAGGCCTCAAGTTTTCGCGACGAGGGGACGCGCGGGTGGGTATGTCACCAAACGAAGATGGATGTTCAGGAGATCGTTCCTGCCCTTCGGGGACGTCAACCTTTGTCGGTGAGGCTGACTTACGATCGGTGGTGTCTTTCCGGCCCCCATTCTCCGTGGAATTACCAAGAAACCCGATGCTTTTTCGCCGCAGTGGAGCAGTCTTGATAGGCGAGGTTCGATTAGGGAGGGTGACCCCTGCATTTGTTGCCGTCGTCAGATCGGGAACTACATTACCCAGACTCTTCCGCTGAGCGAAATAGCCCGATGGCCGCCGAAAACCAGCTGAGGCGCGCTTGCTTGGTCCAGAACCATGCTGCTCCTCAACATGGAAGGGCCCCACCTTGACTGGCGAAATTTTGGATGGTGACAACAAAACCCGAACAGCACCAGTACCACGCCCTGGAGTAATCGACAGTCTCTCTGTGCCAGCGGGCCGCTTCGCTGGGCTTGGCTGCACACCATGATCAGCGTCTATGGTGTCATTTGGTCGTTTGTGGGGAGAAGGGCGGATAACAGGGGGAGCAAACGCTGCAGTGAACTTTCTCGGTGACGAAGGTACTTTAGTAGGAGAGGATGAACGAGAAGGAACAGGGGATGCAGTTGCGCGAGGTTTCGGCGTAAAAGTGAAGTTCAATGGTTTTGGGATGGCTGTGGAATGCGGAGGATTCCCAGAAGGCGCAGATTGCGTCTCTGGCGACGTGGGTTGAGGTATGCTGAAAACGGGAGGTCCGTCTGACAATGGCATTGACTCCGTTGGAGCTGCAGCGGAAGCCACGGGGTCGTCATCAGCGGGTATTTCTGGGTACAAGGCTCGAGGTTCAACGTATGGAGGTGATCCAGGGGTTGCGGGATAAATTTCTCGCGAACCAGCGAGTGGAACAGAGGAAGGTACTTCAGATACTGCTTGGTTAATCGCATCCTCCCTCGACTGGTCTTGGCTACTGAAAACTGAAGTTATGGTGGAATCTGCGCTCGGTCCAAGACTGGCACGCCTCATGAGTTGGGTAACGTTAACAGTCTGATTTTCCTCTTCGCCATTACCAACATCCTCGTCTACGAAGCTATCTTCGGTGCTCGTGAAGCTGTCCTCTCCTCTGTCTTCGCCACCCGTCTCACGAAGGCCGAGGGAGGTTCGAGCAGCCTGTAGCCTCGAGACTGCGTCAGTCAGTTCCATTTCTTGTACATCGCCGTCGTCGTCCCCCCCGTCGTCATCCGATGACGGGATATAGGGTGTATTTCCCGAGTGCGTAGCAGAGCGAAGGGCCAACCATGCTTCGCTTGGTGGATCGGGCGGACGAACGAGGGGAACGGTAAACTCCATTGGCTGCGACACGTCACCATCTGAAGTAAAAGATTGTGACTGTGTAGACTCCTCTTCGACGTAGGATGTCTCGTTGGACACATCCTGCTGATCATCACGAATATCTGCAGGTGGCTGGGGTATGGAAATATTCGCGAGTGGCTGCCGAGGAACTCCAAAGGATAGTGAGCGTTTCCGGACAAAGTTCCGGGGGATAACCTCGGTCACGTCCATGTCATCACCGTCAGACGGAGCATCCACGTGATTGAACTCGTCATCCATGGAAGCCTCAGTTCCGCCCCTGAAAAATGCAGATGGGGAAAATCCTGTATCATCTGAGTCCATCTCCATCGATTCCTCTCCACCGCCTTCGCTGAAGGCCACTGAATGGCGACCCAAACTGAGGCGACGAGACCTCCGTGCGCCTGGATAAGCATTCTCGTCATTTGTAGCCCGGGAAGTGTCAGGCTCTGGCTCGGCAGTGGGCGACGACTGGGGTGAAGCGGTGCTGTTTGTGTTGTGATCCGGTACTTCGAAGAGTCGTACGTGAGCATGGTTGGCAAAGCTGACGCGCCTTCCCAAGGATTTGCGAGTGAAATTGTCGTCGCGGTAGTCGCGAGTGATGTCCATGGATTGGGTTGCATCGTCACCATCGTCGGGGGCGTTGAATGCCGCCTTGAGGATACTCTTTCTAGGAGCCTAAGAGAGGTTAGGTCGTGGCAGGTCTACCGAGAGAGGGACGCACGAGGGAGCGCCGGGCTTTGGCTGCTGGGCTGAGCGGATCACCAGGAGCGATGGAGTGAGCGCGACGTCTACGGCCAGGGTGAGTCTGGCTTTTGTTAGCGGCAGCGAACGAGTTTCGCCGCGGAGGCGAGTTGCGATCGACCGTCATCAGTTGGACCGAATCTCACAAACCACGCATCACTCCAATAACACAAGCACGTGACATTCACTCGACGCGTCTCGTCACATGATCAACTCCCTCTTCCCATCCGTCGCACGCTCGTCCTCAACGCCCTCTGCTCCATCACACCGACTACTTCATCTTCCGTCACTATAGTCTTCTTCCCAAGTTGCCTAGACCGTGATTGAGAAACTTGCAATGGCCACGTTCACCCTGCGCACCTCTTTCTTTTCTTCACGGGATCCACGTCTCCTTTGCCAGGAATATACTCAACACCGGGACCCCCATCTTCCGCAACTGCTTGGCGGTGCTTTTTGTTTGGCAGAATGACGACCGATTCGTCCGCCTCAGCCAAGGTATCATCCTCTATCGAAAGACCCTTTATCTCCCGCTCAAGCTTGGATACCGACCTCGTCGGCCTTTTGTCTGTGCTTGTTTTTGAAGCTTTGTCGCGCGTTTCTTTCTTCTCGTTCTTGCTCTTCTTAGCAGCCGTCGGAGGAATGTAGTCGTCTGAAGCATCATCATTGGCCGACAGTACCTCGTCCTCAGTCCCATCGTCATCCGTATTCTGGGAGATTGCATCATTTGCGTGATCAGAGTATGAGGCCTGTGTCTCTGGTTGTGCATTGTAATGTCCCACAGTTTTTGAAATTGCAGCGGCTTTCCCCTTCCCGTGTAGTGGAGAGGAAGGCGTCTCCGACTCGGCATCCGTTTCATATTCCTGGGCAGAGTCCTCCTCGGATTCACACTAAATTAGTTTTGTTCGTCGGTTCCACTACAAGATGTGAACGACGTACGTCTCCAACAATATCTTCGATCTCGCTCTCCGAGTTTGATACCATCACCGACTTCCTTGTGGTTCCAAGCAAGCCGGCCTGGTGCAGCATGTCGATCTTTGCATCCATTTTTCGCTCATTGCGTTCAACCTATCTCTCTCAGTAAGCAGGACATGTCCAGCGAATCCTGTGTCGGCGCACCTCACTCATGAGCCTTAGCGCGTAGGTTCTCTCAACAGCGCGCATCCTCTCTTCCATCTCTTTCATGACTTCCTCTCGAGTTTCCACCTCAACTATGGCGCACCGCATCTCTGCTTCATAAAACTGAAAAGGGGCCATCATGGATTAGCTCCAAGTAATTTTAATCTCATGCATACCCTTAGACGTAGGTCCTCGATCTCATCGAACAAGGCATCCACCAATGGATTGATTGGTTCGTCATCACTATCCTCCTGATCATCGTTCACCTCTTCATCCTCTGGAATGGATATTATGCAGCCGCTCGACAGCTCTTGCAATCACATACCTTCAAGCACCTCTAGATGTGCCTCACTGAGCTTCTTTCCTGGCCCAAAGCTCGATATTGTCACCTTTCGTGTAACGGCACGTGGCAGTCCCGAAAGACCCGGTCTAGTGGTCGCGCTAGGTTTGCTAGGACTGGTATGGATGCGGGGTACAGGGGCATTGTTCACTACTGTCGATATCTCTCTTGCCAACGCAGAAAATTTCATAACATGCGAGTTTTCGTCAAACCCTGTGTCGTATGGATTAACATTCACGATCATAGCCTAAGCGGGACAGGAGAAATTAGCAATTGATTGGATCAGAGCCGAGAGACGCACGATTCTGCCATCTCCAGCGAAGTAATCCATGAGGATCTCAGTCAGCTTGCTGTGTCGGAAGGGCACCACAGCTAACGCTCTTTTTACATCCCTGGTATCACTCTGACCCGGGTTGGCGAGACTTTGAGCCAGGCGCTTTTGGTTGGACCTCATAACCTGTATGCACGGTCAAACTATGATCTGTTCGAGGCAACATCTAACTACCTCCATGCACTGTCCCAGGACCATGAGGGACTTGTTGATATTGCCCGCCTCCTTGAGTCGGTCACCGGTTGTTTGAGTATGCTTCGTCCGTTCCGACCCAGCCAGATCAACAAGGGTGAGTCGTGATATTTGTACTGAACTTGGGTCCTAGCACAACTTGAGCGAATACTAGCCATGTGGTGGCAGACAAAGGCCTACATCTCGGTCACCACGGTGATTTCTGAGAATCTTTATGGTGATTATGCTGTGACTTCGACTGCTTTGACTATTAGCAAGCGTTCCGAACACACGCCTATGCAGTTGCCCAAGTTTGACAAGAGCCTTCCCTTGTGTAGCGCTGGCAACGCGAAAATGTTTGAGTCCGGAAATATACCTCCCTATATTCCCAGTGCTACTGTCATCCATTGCGTCATGTGCGGGAGAAGGTTTCACTGCAAGCGCCTTTCGGGTCAAGATAACCGCATTTGCACTTTGTCCAAGGAGGTTTGGTGCGCTACGTGGAGCCCTCGCCACTTCATTGTCCTGATTATCGTTGACCGAAGCAAGGAGGTCGTATACTTTCTCATTGTATACTTCCACGTAAGAAATCCAGACGGAATATTCGTAGTTGCGATCGAGTTTGATTATCGTCGGATCGGCATGGAGGTCAGAATCATCTGGGGATGCCATGTGCTCAGCCAAAACTTCAGCTAGGACCGGTTCATTTGAAACATCGATGTCGATTGAAGGAGGGGTGAGATCTGACGGATCAGCCTCATCCACCCCATACAGTCGGATAGGTCGATACTGTGACTCTTCGTTAGCAAGTTAATTCCAGATCACTTGCACGTACTCACGCGTCCGTCACTTTGTAGACCTTCGACACTGTTGAATATTACGTCTAGTGTCCTTGGCATGATTCCACCAGAGCCAGGCTCATTCCCGCCCTGGATAGTGTATGTCTTTCCAGAGTTTGTGACCCCATACGCGAAGAGAAGACTATTCTGCCCGTTCAACAGGTCCTGAACAAGGGGAAGCGTCGTTTTGGCGAAGAAGTCAGCTTGCTGAGTGGACGGAAGGAAGACATGGGAAAACTTGTAGATCGAAGAAGGTGTCGTCGATGCCCGATAGTACATCCCAGCTGCTCCGCGGCCGTCGCTGGATGGATCGGACATCCTTACCGAAGTGTCCGACAATGTGTCCAGGTAAGGCATGGTGGCCGGCTCATCATCGCCGAGACGAGGTCTTATGCGAAGATACGCCTTTTCCAAGGTGATTCTGATGCTGTCACACGTAAGATTTTATGCACGTACCACGATTGGTTCTTGTTCTGCTGTCGCTGATTTTGCGACCGGAAATTTTCTAGTTCTCTTGGGTGCGGTATGCTTTACATCAGGTGAGTTGGGTCTGTTTGTCAAAGGCTTCCTAGAGGCTGCTGTCCTTGTCGCCAAGCCACCTGGGGCTGCGGTTGATCGGGTCGAAGCCTTTGCCTTGATCCCTTTGATCACAGGGGGGGGACTTGGCGATGGGCCAGGGGGAGTCTTGGTTCGCGTTGAAGCGCGGGTAGCGGGTGCAGACGGCTTTGCACGGCCAGTCATGGTCCAGGACAAGTCGCGACGCGTCGTGCCACGTGATCTATTGATCTTATCTCACTCGACTCCAACTTGCCAGTGACGATGCTCCCAACCCCAGATCTGTCCCACCTCTCCTACGACGACAAGCTCCACGTATACGACCCAGCAGGCAAGCTTCGCCTACAGATCGCTGCCTTCAACGACTCACATTTCCACAGAGGACACCTTTCTACTTCTAGATGGCCTTGAAAACGATATAGA
>QFEL01000669.1:0-31137 GCA_003316195.1 Neoboletus brunneissimus | reverse complement strand
GTACACGAGTCGTGTTCGCGGGGGTTCTCGGGGTAGAAGTACCGCTGGATGGAGTAGGATCGATTGATCGCGTTTGGGGGGTAATGGAACGCTGAGATCATCTCCAAATGGGTGTCTCGTTCTTGCTGGGGTGACATATAGAGGAGGGGTGAGAATTCCCTGTCCTGTTGTGTCCGCAGACGCGGACGTATCCTCCTAGATGATTGGGAAATCGCACCGTCCGTGAACGCATCGTTATCCTGAGTGTGATCATGGTCCATGGCGTGCGTGTGTGGCGAATCATGGGTGTGTTTTCGTTTGCGAGATGTGACCTCCCGTACAGATGTCTCCAAGCGGAGAGGGATACCTCTGCGCTGTCCCGCTCGCACATAATTTTGATTGATCTCTCCCGCCTCCGCGAGATGATCCATAGGAGAGGGCGGCGGCGGTACCACGGGGTGGGGAGAGCCATCCGAGCCAGGTGAACGTCCACGGCCGGGGATTGGATAGCTAGGAGTACCAGGGGTCGACGATTGGACAGAACCAACGACCTGATGTTTCTGGGGATGAAAATCAGATGGCGTCCGTCCACTGGAAGGACCGGAGGAGTCCATTTTGGTGGAGTCGCGATGGTGACAAGATACGGCGCAGTCATCTATGTCCATTGACATGGCTACTGATTCTCTCTACAGAACACAAAGAAAGACTCTAAGGACGTAGAGACCATGTCAATGGTATGAAGAATGACTCACGAGACCGTCGAGATCCATTGAATAGCCAAGCACAGAATAAAATGACTTTCTGCGAGGCTTGAGGCACGGGGATGATGTTCCTCGATGGCCTCACTTGTCCTTTTTATGAATTATCTCGCTCCGAGGAGCGCCTTGAGATGGACACTCGTGTAACCGTCCTGCCAGGGATCAGAAACAATTCACATCGTCACCACGCGAGTAGCGGACAAAAAACAAGGAGAGGAATCATCACAACCAAGGGACCCACAGGGACCCACAATGCGACCTGAATACAATAAAAGATGAGATTGACGCTGTCAATGTCATAATTCGTTTCTAATTGCAAAGTGAGGGAAGACCATGGTCGTCGTTCGTTGTCATTGCGACTCTTTGTCTGTCCTCCGGAGACCGCCACGGTGGCGACTCGGCAATGCTAGACACGAACTTTAGAGTCGTACCCCAGTGCTTCACTGCTTACGATCTCCACAGTAGCGAGCCCAGCCGACTAAATGGAACACGTGGAGTATAATTGAGCTTCGAGTGTGCACACTCGTTGATGTGAAGGGACTCTGCCAGTGTCATTCTGGGTACCCAGAGCAATGCGTTGAGGTGTGAAGGAGATTCCAGATTCCCAATACGGTTGTACAAAGAACGTTTCTAGGGACTCAGTATGGCTGCATCCTTGGCGTATCCATTGGTGTTTGCTTGGCAAGGACTCGTAAATGTTGGTGATCGATCGAGTCTGAGGGAGACATGGCCACCTGCTGGGAGTATTGTGGTGCAAGACTGTTGAGTGGAACCGCTGGAGGTTCCCGTACTTCAAAATGACAGGGCGGCCAGTTGCACTAGTCTGGTGACCAGACTACAGTTGCACCACAACGGCATGCTAGGTAGAAGATGCATTCTCCATACTGCTAACGCAGAATATTAGGCTGCGCGCATGATCAGCTGAATTGCTAAGTGTCTTTTGTCGTTCACGCCACGTATTCGTCTGGCCTTCTCCATGACACTTGTCATGTGGAAAGTTCCGTTTCTCGTCACCACCACTTCCCGAGGCAAGCCGTTCGAATCAATTCAACGGTGTTCGCTGACGAGTTCGCTTCTTTTCCACGCAACTCCGCCACAGATGTTGGAGTCCCGCAGTGAAAGTTGGCCCGAGTGCCAGGGGTGCACTCACCGAGGAACAATACCCAGAACCGCAGCGACAACCAAATGGATGTCATGGAACATGTTAAGATGATCACCTGGCAAACATGCGATTTGATCGACACAATGACTCGTCCTGACCATGTTTGATACAATACAGGGCCCAGCACCAGGAGATAATCCAGATACTCTTGATTTCGCGAGTGCTTGTGAAACGTTTACATCATTGGCTATTAAATCGGTAAGGTCGGCTATACTGATCTTACACATGCACTCAAATACAAACGGAAGGGACTTGTTCGATGCGACGGATCAAGAGAGGTACAGGAGATCACTTGCTACGGCGTAGCGTGACAGGGGAGGGGGTATGCGTCTCATATGGTGCGCCTATTGCACTGATGACTGAATCGCCTCGGGTCGAACATCCGAGTACAACCTACCCCATTTCTCAGCATAATGGGGTGCTCCGCCCCCCGAGGTCGAAGAAACTGGGAGCAGATTGTTTTCAAATTCCATCCTACACAGCGCCGCAGGGAACAACTTCTACAAGGAACTGGTCCCGATGTCTAATGAGAAGTACGTGTATTCACCATTGTTTATGCAAATCTGGGGTGACATGATCCTTGGATTTTGTTGGTACTGACGGGGAAATGGTTCACGACATTCGAAGTGCCCCGTGCTTGTCGACATCTCAGTATTAACAATGCAATCACTGCAATGTTGGATTACAAAGTCACGAATGGGCAACACTTGTCTCTTCTATGAACTACCTTGCTCTTGGGACTACCCAAGCCAGAGATTCGGGTAACTGTTACCAGGCATCAGAAACGATTCACATCGTCGCCACCATAGACGTACAGCGCGACGTGAATACGATGAAAACGAGAGTGACGCTGTCAGTTTCATAACTGGTTTATAATCGCAAAGCAAAGGAAAACTATGGCTGTTACTCGTTGTCTCTCTGGAGACTACGGCAACTCGGTAATGTCAGACATGGATTTCAAAGTGATACCCCAGTGCTTATAATCCTAACGGTAATCGCTGCTCGGTTAGACTCACCGACTCATGAATGGTCGATCTCCGCGGAGTGCGTACTCCATCATAACACGTCCCTCGGGATAGGCCCCAGGGAGTCGATTGTATATTGCGCGTCACTCGACATCAAGTATCCGCGACGTCATGCAGCAAGTAAGCTACTTTATCCGTCGTCAACCCCCCCCCCGAACGTCATCGGTTCACCGCCCACGGTGAGCACGCTGTCCGAAGTGACGGCACAACTAACGTGTCTCCGTCAGCATCGCTCACCGCGGCCAACGACGGGAAACACCGGAGTAGTCCGACGAACGGCCATACGGACTGTACAGGAATCGGGGTGCAACAGGGCGCAATACGATAAGGCAGCTCCGTTGACGTGCAGGTAACACGTGCCAACAATGGGCATACGGGCTCACAACCGAACGTGCGAGTGTTGTGAAACCCTACCGGAAACAAGACACTTGTCTCGAGAAATTTACAAGCTCGAAGCTGTGCACATCAGGCGCCCGTCCATGCTACGTTATTGGTGCTTGCGAATGATTGGGGATATAGATGTCAGGGTTCCTCCGAAACCCAGCAGAACAGGTACTATGCTCGCAGAGTAGAAAACCGTAAATCTCTAAACCTGGGTATGATCATTGATTCAAAAATACTGGCTTACAGGTCTGTGGATATGGAAGCTAGTTAGAGGATTGTGAACTGATTCGTCTGCTCTAGTACTGTGAACGGAACATCTAGGACAGGAAATGCTTCGTCTAGGAACATACCACGATGCTACACCATTGTAGCGATAGCGATAGGGAATGTATATGGAACATCTATGTATCTTATTTGAGCAAGTGTGCAAAGAAGAATACAAATGTGAACGAGATAGCAGGAAGATTGGGTATAAACCCCCCGAAGGCCAAACGGCGCTGGCAGGTCTGGGGGAGGATGCGATGGGTGGTATCGTCGTCACGAGCGTGCGAAATGTGACCAGCCTCCCTTTAGTTGCTGTCCGTGTCGGTCAAGCTAACTGTCGCAGGGAGTCCCTAAAAAACTCACTTCGAAGAAGACAAACATGAGGACAGTGTTCGGTCCTAGTCGCATGAACGCAGGTGTCCAACCTTTAAATATGAACATGGGGCCTTCTTCGCGGAACGATCTTACAAGAACTTGCCAGGGACTAGTATTCCCTGACTTCAGAATTGACATTGGTGAAAAGCCAGCCTTGTGGAGACAAGACATCTCACCGAACCCATTATTCTTGTTCTTATGACGTCGGCGGGTGAGCAAACAGCTGCAAAATAGAGTGAGCACAGGATACACGAGTTGAGGACAACGAACTTGTGCCACAGGTCCCGGCAGCTAGACTAGCGATGACGTGTAAGAAGAAACCGTCTTGAAACTGGTAATCAGTCAAAGGCATCCGATAGCGAAGTAGAGTCGCCTTGAAAAAGTCGTAACTGTAATCGGCCTCAGGAAGTGTATTCAAGTGATTCAGAGGGGACCACTGGGTCAACTCACGATGCCACCTGCGACGGCTATCAAAAAGATACATATTACACGCCGCTTTTGGAGAAGGTAGAGGCTCACATTCATCAAGGCTGCACGTGTCTTAAAGTGTATAAACTATTGCCTCATTCGTCCACAGTTTGGATGCTCACCGCATTGGTTCCAAGCCCTCGCCCAAGACCCTTGATACCCTCACTTTTTACGAGGGTTACAAGGCCAGTCAGGGCATTACGATATCCATATTGCTTTTCTGGAGGCCTCAGTGAGTCACTAGTCATGCGCACGAGCAGGATGTCCGCAGGGTTCCCGGCGATACCTCCCAATCCGCCGGCCACACTAGCGGCTAGGAGGAGCTTGCCAGTGGAAGGTTTGCCACTTTCGGACATGCGGTGCTTCATGTCCTCGTAGCTTCCGATGCGGACAAGTGAATAGGTCATCTGTCGAAGCAGTGATGCGGAAAGGCCGGTGTAAACACTCCGCAAGCCGTTTTCGGACAACGAAGCCCGGATTGTCGCGAGCATGGACGGACGCGGCACAGATGGACCAAGGGTTTGCATACGGCTATATAGACATCAGCGCATCAGCCATGCTCTGTCAGTGAAACCAGTGCCACGTACACTTTCGTCAAGTCTAGGGGATGTGTGAAGCAAGCTGCCACTAGAACACAATGGGTCAGCCAATGCATAAGGTCTGGCGGGCCCACCTACTGGAGGCAGCAACGCCTATAATTGAGCTGTTAGTGTGATACTGTGGACAATGAACAGTAAGCTCACCGCCCAGCCTGCGTAAAACGGTCTTCAGCAAGGATTCTGGAGTGATATTCGGAAATACTCACCAGAAAGGATAGGTGGTCATGAGTCTATGTCTCGTCTTCTGACGCATCTCCCCCCTCCACACACACTCGCCTTTATACCACCACGGTGCAGATGATCGGATTTGAGAAACTACAGCTTGCCACGTGACGGGTCTGGGAGTGTTACCAGAAGGCTGGGAGCGTAAAAGGCTACAGGATGGGGATGTCTGCAGTCGCGTTATTACCGCGAAGCAATAAGATAAATTTAGTTCTCCAACCGGCTCCGCGTCGAGATATGTTTTAAAAGCCTCAATGAGCGTTTTAAGGGAGGGTAAGGGTGATAACAGTGGACTGAAAAGTCGGCTGTGGCTACGCTACGAGGCCACTGTTGGACAGCTAAGAAGCTGAGATTCTACACACAGTGTGGTTCACAGCAACACTTGGCTTACGAGCCGCCATCTCGGCGACTCCTCTGCAAGTCTTGACAGCCTCGAGGAGATCTCATAACGAAGAGGTCCGTGCGCACGTGAGATTAAGTAAGATTACCGCATTAGTCAGCAACCAGCCAAACATCCTTTTGACGGCGCCACTAAATTGTTCCCTTTTGACTTCAACTCTCTCCTTGACCATCCTTCGCTTCGCTCTCAATCCTACGCGCCGGATAATATTCAGTAATTTTATTCAACGACGATGTCGCACGACAACGAAGAACTGGTCAACTACGAAGATGAAGACGATGTCGTCCCCAACGGCGCTACTGCACCCACGAACGGCGTCGCTGCTTCGGCAGTAGTGGATGGCGAGGTCGACAAAGACAAGAAAAACTTCTCGGGCATACATTCGACCGGTTTTAGGTCTGTTTCGTCTCTCTTTTTCCATGACATCTTCCCGTGACATCTTCCCGCCTGACCCTTTTTATCAGGGATTTCTTGTTGAAACCCGAACTTCTGCGAGCAATCAGTGATCTCGGGTTCGAACATCCTTCGGAAGGTACTTCTATCGTAGTTTAAATGGCATTTTTCTTTTTTTTTGACTTGCCATTCACAGTTCAACAAGAATGTATTCCCCAAGCCGTCCTGGGAATGGACGTCCTTTGTCAGGCAAAGTCGGGGCACGGCAAGACCGCGGTCTTTGTGCTTGCAACATTGCAGCAATTGGAGCCTGTGAATGGCGAGGTTTCCGTGATTGTCTTGTGCCACACTCGTGAACTCGCCTTTCAAATCAAGAACGAGTACACACGGTTTGCAAAGTACATGCCTGACGTGCGGGTCCACACTTTCTATGGCGGTACCCCCGTACAAAAGGACGCAGAAATCCTTCGTGACAAGAATCGGTGCCCACACATCGTTGTGGCGACTCCTGGCCGTCTGAATGCCCTCACCCGAGACAAGATTCTGGACGCCAAGAACGTCAAACACTTTACTTTGGACGAGTGCGACAAAATGCTAGAGCAGCTTGGTTAGTCTCCGCCCCTTCAGTTTCGGCTGCCAGTCTTGGAATGTTGCGCCATTGAACAAATTGCGCCCATCACACCGGTCTCCGCCACCGGTAAACGAAGTTCTTGTCGCCATACTCAACGTCACACTGCCAATGTGGGCAAGGGTTGTGGGTGCCACTTGGAATTGGTGTTGAAGCATGGTCATGGGTTCATCGCTGGGTTGCCGAGTTGTTGAGAGCGTTGCATGATGAAGAACATCACGGGTCCATTTCCGATTTCCTGCTCTCGCCGCAGGCGGCAGTTATACATGGGCTTATTCGCAATTTATGCTCGGCGCTTGCACATCCTTCTCTGTTCTTGAGTTTCTTCTTTTCTTGCTCGACCCGAAATTCGATCGCAATCTAACCGCTATCCTCCGCCCTTTCTTTGCTGCGTAGACATGCGTAGGGACGTGCAAGAAATTTTCCGCGCTACTCCCCACCACAAGCAAGTCATGATGTTTAGCGCCACGTTGTCGAAGGAAATCCGTATCACCTGCAAAAAATTCATGGCGAATGTGAGTCTTTGTGGACAAATTAAGAATGTGTACTGACTCGCCACATAGCCACTTGAGATTTTCGTCGATGACGAGACAAAACTGACGTTGCACGGTTTGCAACAACACTATGTCAAGCTCGAAGAGAATGCCAAGAACAGGAAGCTAAACGACTTGCTCGATACGTTGGAGTTCAACCAGGTAAGCATTATATGGTGCGTACATATTTTGTATTTATCCCCTGTCAGGTCGTTATCTTTGTCAAGTCTGTTGCACGAGCAATTGAATTGGACAAACTGCTCGTATCATGCAACTTCCCCAGTATTAGCATCCACTCCGGTCTTGCGCAAGAAGAACGGTAGGTCTACGAAGTCCTCCTTGACCGCAGTACTGACGCGATGAAAAGCATCAAACGTTATACTGCCTTCAAGGCTTTTGAAAAGCGAATACTAGTCGCCACTGATATCTTCGGTCGTGGTATTGATGTTGAACGTGTCAATATCGTTGTCAATTACGACTGCCCTCCTGACGCAGACAGTTACCTCCACCGTGTCGGTCGTGCTGGGCGATTTGGTACCAAGGGTCTAGCAATCACGTTTGTGTCGAGCGAGAGTGATCAGCAGGTGATGGCTGCCATCCAATCTCGGTTCGAAGTTGCAGTACCCGAGCTACCAGAACACATCGACCCCGCCAGCTACAGTGAGTTAGTCTGCTCCATACTGGTGCCATACTTATTTCTGGTTCTTAGTGACCTCGTAATCGGTTTCGTGTCGTCGCTATATGCTCTCCCGTGTTCTATTCTTGACTGTATAATGTACTTGGTAGAGGTCGTTGGGTCGCGAACAGCTGCTCGCTATCACAAATATTGTGACTCTATTTCAACTCTATTTGAGTGATAACCTCTGTGTGTATGGACATTTGGCTGAACCTGAACGCGGGATTTACTTGTCAGAGTAATAATAGGAGAGATTTCACTGAAGTAGATGACCTCCCTGAACCTATTCACCATACGTAATTATGATCCGCCACCCACTTGGAATACCAAGCATGTACCTGACGCGACAGTGCTCTCTCGTCCCCACTGTTTAGAAATCGATACATACACGCTATTTGATCGGATAAGTGTTAAGTGGAAGAATCACTCGAGTAGAGTGTGAGACCTTCAAATTGTTTTGACCAATAGGGCACCGTGCTTGGTGGGGTTCCATCCCCCTTCCTTACGAGCCACAACAAATAGTTGCAAGGACCTTGACCGACTGATTGTCTCGTCGACCGATGTCGATTTCGGTCGCTTGAAAGCCTGAAAAGCATTCACAAGCCAACACAACCAACGAGATCCGAGTCCCCGAGGATGTTGACGAACGTTGAACATTTACATCGATTCCGTCGCGTAACAACACGCTGCGTGCGCGAGCCTCCCTGCCCTAGACGTTATCATCCTGAGCTGCAACATACATATCGATCGTTTGTTCATGGACAGGTGGGTACAACGCTCAATCGCTGTACACCGTTGCCGACCGTAACACGGTGGCGGGCTCGTTTTGTATTCCTTTGCTACGCAGTAGACGATATGAAACCCTCGAGTCGGAGGATGATTTACCAGTCATTGATTCACTGTGGAGTATATTGAGATGGGTTACTGGAAGTTCAAGTCTCAGGGTGCATTACGCCCATGCTCGTAGTCTGCAGCTCCTGGACTAAATATCGTCGATCTATCAAGCCCCGTGATCGTTCAAGTATTAGGAAGCTCTGGCACCGCGACGTCTTTTGGAACGTCGAGACCCAAGATCCTGAGCCCTGCTCGAATCCGCCGTTCCCGTATCCTAAGGAAGCGTCGGTCAAGTTCGTCAATCAAGGTGATCGGGGACAGTACTTCAGGGGGTTCATCACGGTCTATCCTCTTCAGTAAGGGTTTCTGGACTTCGGTGATGTAGGCAGAGGTACGACCACCGACGGTGATCCATTTGACGGTGGCAAGTTCACCCGAGGGCTATGTGGGACATAGGATTAGCCCGTGGTGGGAACAGAAAAGAAGTAAGATGACCAGTTTCATCGTTTGGTTTATTTTTTTCTTTCCTTTGCCCTGCACTGACAGCGTGAGAAGCGCACGGGTGAAGTAAAGAGGATTGTACCCATCGATGGTGGAAAAGCCAATGATCAGGGTACTTGGCATCGTCTGCGTTCGCCTCGATGGTTATACGACACACGTCAGCGATCTGGTGGTGCAGAGCGAGGGTTTGACTGTCATCCAGGGTATTGGATCGTTGTTCGGGATGCACCTGGGCCTGATATAAAATTTCGTCTGACCACAGGAGTTGAGAGAGTTGAAAAGATATAAATGGAGACGTGAGGACCTGCGAGATAGTTTCCAATACCAGCGCTGAACGACTGATCCAATAGGAGGGCTTTAATTGGACAAGTTCTCTTCGAGATCACGTGACGAAAATCTCGGAGAGAGGGCATGGATAAAATTGGATCGAAGCCAAGGTCTGAGATCGGGAGTTCGCTCAATGGAGAGATGGCCATGCGAATGCGGGAAAGACGGCGAGCATCGCAAAAGGCGAGCTCTGTAAAGTCCGAGTCGTGTCCTTGAATGAACAAGATAAACTGCAGGAACCCACAGGCTAAAATTAGCGGCGAATGGGGATGGACAGTAGTGACACACACTTTTACAAATCGTGGAGGCCAGCCGTCGGAAGAGTCGCCGAGGTTAGATTTGTACTGCGGGGTGGGCCGGCCTTTCACCTAACGGAATCGAGGTTGAAACATGGGATCGCACGGAGGGCAAACAGACCTTGAGCATGCCTGTCATACCAAAATGGAGGACAGGCATCCTACCCCTCCCATCGAGCTGAATATAGAAATATTTTCCTGTGGGATCGGGTCGCGTTGGAGAGTGCGGCGGTGGTCGAAAGAGAAGCTTTACCGTATCGAGCGGCATCGCGTATCGTACGACCAGCAATTTCCGTAGCCTGTGTGCCTGCCATAAATAAATGCAGAGTGCATCCGAGACGAGAGAGACCGGCGCACAAACTCGTGGTGGGTCAAACCGGAATAGACAAGCTCATCTTCGGAGGACTCCACACGGTGGATTATCTTTCCCTTTGCGATGGACCTGATGAGGGCGGCGGCTCGCTCAACCTCTGTGGGACGGGGTAGGGGGACAAGCTGAGATATGGTGTGGATGGGGCGTACCTGGAAGCTCTGGCATATGTTGCTATATGTGTACTGTCGTCGGGCAGTGAGGCTGAGCGTTTCGTGCGAGTGGATACCAGATGACGTAACGGACTCATAAAAAGGTGTGGTCGACTGCCCAGTGAGGGTCACCAGCTCCCCCTCATGGGTCTCCCAAACACCATCTTTATTGGACCCCCGAGGAAGCCCTGGGGCCTCAAATGGCGCTCCTCTGTCTGGTTCGTCACAACGGGTTTGTGCTTCACCTCTAGTTCACTTCGTCCCGCTCATCTTCCCATCAGTCGTCGGCTTCGGTTCGTAATCTTTCCAGGCCCCTCCGATCCGTCTTACCCCTCTCCAGGCATCACCACAGATCTGCTCATATACTCGATAATCATACCCGTCATGCCATTCCAACTCGAACGCCTCAAGTACAGCTCCGTCTCCGCCCTCACCGGCTGGCTTCTCTGTGCATATGTACGTCCTCCCCCCCTCTCCCGGACTCGCTCACACCCCTCCCAACAGTCCGTCGGGCTGGTCCTCTGTACGTCCTACTCTGTCTCTTCTCCCCTCTCGTTCCTCATCAATCGTCAGCCACATTCCCTATCGCAATCTTCGCAGAAAAGAGCTCCTCCAGGCGTACTCCTCTGGTCATTGGCCTTCTCGCCCTCCTAGGCGCTCAAGTCCTCCTTATGGAGGCACCCAACTATGCCCTCATGGCTGTCGCACGTGCCCTCCAGGGGATTAGTTCATCCATGGTTTGGGTCGTCGGCTTGGCCCTCCTGTAACTCCTTTCTCTCTTTCCCCATCTCTTCTCTCATCTTCTTCTCAGTTGCGACACCACCCCAGAGCAGAACATTGGCCGTCAGTACCCCTTTGCTCTCCTTTCCTTGCTTATACTCACAAACGTTCCTCATTCAGGGCAGCTTGGCATCGCAATGACGGGCCTCTCCGTTGGGTAAGCCCCTTTATTTCCCGTCATCATCCCAGCTGACACTGCCAAGCCTTATGGTCGGCACACCTGCAGGGGGGACCTTGTTTGCCCGATTCGGTTTTCGTGCCCCTTTCATCTTTGGCGAAATATGCACGGCCGTTGATCTCATCCTTCGTTTCCTCATCATCGAGAGAGATGTCGCGATTCGGTGGGGCTACGATCCAGCAACATGTCGGGATGTCAACGTCATCGCAGACTTGGAAGCACCGTCTTCGTCTCATCGCACATCGAATGCTATTAATCCTTCTACATCGACGCTCACTCCACTCCAGCCCTCATCCGGACAAACCCCAATATTACGTGATCCCAAGCAGGACCCAACCACACTAGATTCTCGCGTTCCCTCTTCCAACAATCTGACCGTGTCAGAGTCTTCGCTCGTTCGTAAACCACTTCCACTGCTATCAGTGATGCGTCTATTAGGGCAATCTCCCCGCGCTGTGGTCGCGTTAGTCATGTCCTTGATTTACGGGTACGTCGCTGCGACCACCCGGTGGTCGTGCTAATACTTCATGTCCATTCTAGCACCCTCAACAGTATGCAGGAACCCTCGCTTCCTCTTCACTTGCAATCCGTGTGGGGATACAATTCCGATCAAGTCGGTTTGGTATACATGGCAGCTCTTGTACCCGCCTTGATTTGTGAGCATCTTCTTGGGTTGCCCAAGGTTGGTGCAACGCTGACTCCAAGTTAGCATCACCTCTATCTGGATTGCTTGCCGACCGAGTAGGTCCAGATTATATCACGTCCATATGTCTCCTACTTGCTCTCCCGTGGTGGATCGTCTTGGCCCTTAGGAAGTCGATCGCTTTGTTTGTTGTGTCACTCGCTTTGCAAAGTGAGCATCGTATTTTAGCGCGTGTGCTCGTCCTTACACACATGGCCTTCAGGTTTCTTTGTCTCGGGTGTAGTTCCTCCGGTGACTGCAGAGTTGGCGACCGTTGCTCGGGGCATGCAGGGTGTTGGATGCAAGTCTCTTCGGCTTTCGTGTATTCATTGGCTGATTGTGCCATACTTCAGACGCCCATGTATATGGGGCTTTCAATATCGCCTTCGGTGTTGGAACTGCAGGTGTGTTTTTATATATGTGCACCACGACGTACTACTGACCACGAACAGTGGGCCCTATACTTGGTGGACAAGTTCGTGCTCGTTCATACCCTTACCGATAAAAACCTGATTAGACATTTGCCTGCAGATTTATGGTCGTGCAAAACACGGTTGGACTGCATTGTGCTGCATAACAGCTGCACTTATCATTTTATGCATCGTGCTTGCATTTTGTTACACCGGCGACGATCCGCTGCTATCCAAGATGATGCGCCAACGGAACTGGTCACAAGCATCACTAGAGATGAAGGTTATGAAAGGGCGGCTCAAGGGGCGGGCTGCTGACAACTTGGAAGTGCACTCTTCATGACAATTTTTGGACACTACGCATACCATACCCCACTTCGCACATTATCCTACCGCGGGGCTATTTGGCAGTGATCACGCAATTGTATATTATCGTATAGATCCTCAATGCATAATGTATCATTGCCGTGGATGTGAACCAGTGCTGCAGTGAAGCTTTGAAGTTTGACAGCGAGGTAATGGCAGGTTGTATATAAACTTGGCCAAGAACTGTACCGTGAGGTCGGTTTTTCTTGACCTCAATTGGCATTACTTCACGCCATCCTGTACAACCCGGCATGGATTCTGATTCGGATGCTAGGCCGACAGGACAGGTATCTTCAGAACCCACCTTGACGGCATATCACCAAGGAGCAGCCGACGTTGGCACTACCCCACCACAGTCTGCATTTACCTCCAACTCGGTTACTTGGACGTCAAGTCCACCCTTGGACTCCCAAAGCCGGAACAACCTCAGACAGACCTCTGCCGCACTCGATACTGCGTACGAACGGATTACATCTCTTAGGAACAGCATCAACAACATGTTGAATCGCATCCCGCCGGAAGTTGCAGGAACCGGGATCTCGACGAACAGTGCAGACACCAGCGACACCCAACCTCGTCATTCCCTCAGCCACGAAGCCAGTATTCGTCCGCCACATTCTGCACTCGTGCTCTCGGGCGAGCAAGTGGTGGAAGAACTGAACCTGAGGGCAGCGAGACTGCGCTCACTTATATCTCCCTCTGCCCGACAGAGGCTCGAGGAATTTGAATCCAACAACAGAAGCAACGCGAGGAGGGAGTTCGTGCGGGATAGGTTCTCTCAGAGCGACCGTCCGAGGCTGGACAGAAATGATTTCCATCCGGTCCTACCCCGGCCCCGCACGCCCCCCATGCCGGATCTCATCCTACCACGCCCTCAAGAGCTCCAGAGTGCCAATCGAGACGATTCAAGCACCATGATCGGAAGACGTGTGGCCGCGCGCGTGAACGCATCCGATGGCCACGCCAGTCTCTCGTCACGACTGTCGTTCTCGCAAATCGAGCAGCGGTTGCAAGCCCAGACAGCCCAGGTCGCACGCGAGTTAGAGAACATGACGGAACGATTGGCTGCCCAGAGGTCTAGAGGGCTCCGACTGGCTTCCCCCATAGTACGCGGCGAAAATGCTACCGCCGCTGCATCAGGGAACGGGGCCTCTGTTCCATCACGGGTTGCATCGACCACTGTTAGTGGCGACTTGAGGCTGGTGCCTAACCCTCCGGCTGGCGGGCGTCCTCCCAGGCCAATGCGAGACGTTGCTCTCGTTGACAACACCACACGCATTGCCCTCCCACAGCCGATATCACGCACATCATCAGACGGCACTCCTATTGACGAGTTCTCGGCTCCTGCCCGCCGCAGCCTGTCCGCGGCTTTTAGGGATCATATCGTGACATACCGGGACCACGTCCAGGTGGCAAATCTGTCCCAGGACACCCCTCGGAATCTTGCAAATGCACCCGAGGTACGGGGGACACTGGTCAATCTTCTCACGCGGGATCGAGATGACCAGTTCCTACCTGCCCGTCAGGCCGAACATACCCGACCCGGCGTTGATACCAATCAGAGAGATGACACTTCAGCCCGTTCCAATCCCTCGTCTCCGGCGGGACAGGGCAGACGTCGGCGAGGCTGGAGTGAGCTCTTTATCGCGAATCTCATACCATTTCACGTCTGACATGCTACACAGCCCGACTTAATGCTGATGGCGACGAAATAGACTCTGACGAGGATGACAATGTGTCGCCATACACACGTCGCCTGCGAATGCGCTTCGCCTACGGCTCACCAAGCATCGAGCAACAGACGACGCGGTCCCATACAGTCACCATTGAGGATATCCTCTGGCGGACATCTGGAAGTGATAGTGAAGCGGATGTACTGTCCCCAGATGCGACTGAAAGCTGTTATTCGCTTTTCCAGGGCTCGCCTCCTCGGCCGTCAATCCGGTATCCACACCCGCTCCCGACACCAGTCGAGGACATGTTGGTATACCCCACTACAAAATCCCCTCAACGATCACGGATCATTCGTGTTTCAAAATACGCCAGTCTTGCTGGCCGGTGACCCCATCTCTTGGCAGTTTACCTACCGCTTTTTGCGCAGTCCGTCTATCGCTTACCTTTACGTTGGAGGTTTTTGGTTATATAGGTAGATTGGTCGATCTTCTCCTTTCTCTTGCGCCGCATCATATCAAGAGGCACTGCACGGTTCTTGTTTAGGTTATTCGTAAATTAGCTTGGTTTTCTATGCCCGGCCGTACCGCCCCCAAAACGCCCCCTTCGTTTGTTACTTGACAGTCGTATATACACCGTGCGAAAAAATAGTCTGTACTAGAAAAGGCGATCGCTGGTGACAACTTTTCCTTCACGCGTGCTGCCATGTCCATCCTTGCTGTTTTTCCTCGGTTCGGCATACTTGGCGGTCGAGGATGAGACTGGCTCTTTCCTCTTCAGAAGAGCGGTTTTTATTTATTTACTTTCGCTCGAGGCAATGAGGAGGTGGTTTGTCACGCAAGAATGGAACTTGGTGGATGCGGACCGGGCCTTCCCTGTCCTTTTTTGCCTGACTCGGAGGGCCTCGAAACGGTGCCAGACATTTATACCAGTCGCACTGACAGCTCGAATGGCGCTGCTAAGCGCTCTACATATTAATGAGTCGTGCGCTCCACGCAGGGCTGGTAGCCTTTGAATTACATTCTCATCGTGATATATATTGATACATGTACCTCGTGAACCGGTGTTCCGATAGGCTCGGCGCGCTTGGCGACCTCAATCTCATTATTCATGAACAGCAACAAACGCTGTACAAGTAACGAATATTACTCTAGACGGGAAGAAACCAATGACACCGACGTTTCAGAAATGCCAATATGGTGACAGTCATGATTGCGCGGGGGATGGCGTTGCTTGATACGTCCCGTAATAGTTGGGCTGGTACAAGCTAGCATTGTAGGCACTAGCGGCGCCTGCCTGACCCGCGACCGCACTCCTCATATGTGGAGGCAGGGTCGGGGCGACGTACCCCGGGGCGCCGGTTCCGGTAGGCGCCGTCCACGTCCCACCCGCTGCAGGCTGGTACGGTTTCGCGCCCGGCGTCGCCGCCGCAACTGTATTTGCCACAGCGCGTTGACCAGGTGTCTGCGTAGTCGCACTGAAGAAGCCCGCATACGACGTCGGGATCGTACTCGGTGTCGTCGTCGTAGGGGTAGCAGCAACAGCACTTGGCTGTGGCGTCCCCTTGCGTGATCCACTCGCAGATGTGCTGGATTGCGTTTGAGGATTGTACTGGTACCACGATGAATAAGTGTATTGCTGTTGCCCAGTTGTGCTGTACGGTTGAGCTTGGTAGTACTGTGACGCGGCTTGTGCCTGGGCGGTCGTCTGGGCTGCGTACGCGTTGGGATAGTACGGCGACGGTTGACCGGGCTTGAATTGATAACCCGGCCGATAGGGCGTCGCGTAGTTGTATGAATAACCGGCATAAGCCTGGGCTGTTGCTGCTGCTGTGGCAACGGTAGTTTGCGCAGATGCGGGTTGGGTGGGCGCCGGGGTCTGGGCGGGTGTAGCTGACGGGACTGCGGGGACTGCAGTCGCAGTTGACTTGATGTACAGGGTAGAATCATCCCGGAGGGCTGTCGTGTGTTCCGTGGGGAGTGTCCCGTGCCAGCCTCGAGTGGGTGCTATGGGTAGGGTTCGTTGGAGTTTATGGAGGGCGGATGGGGATGGGATGAGCGGAGCATTGTCGGAAGTGGACGACCGCGGTCGAAGAGACGCAAGTATGCAAAGGGAGTCTAAGATACCCTGGGCTAGAGTTTAAAATTGAGCGCTAGTGTCAAAAGGCACGTTGATGCGACAGTGCAACTGACCAGTATCCCATTCTTCTGATCCTTCTTCAACTGGGGTCACCTCGCCCGGTTGGGATAACCGTTTATTCTGGAGCTCTTCTAGTCTTTTGAGCGCCTTGGCATTTCGCTCAAGTAGTTCGTGCACAGCTGCTTCAAGCTCCAGACTTCCGAGGGCTCGCTTAAGCAAGACTAGCTGTTCCGCCGAGAAAAGACCCTCCAAAGACTGTTCATCGTCGAGCACGTCGTTCTTGTCAGACATGTCAACGCCGTTGGGCTGATGAGGCTCTGCGAGTTGGTCCGGGGGTTGCTGCGTGACGAGAGTGTACTCGTTTGACCATCTTTTCTTTCTGTCCTCCCATCTCCAGAACAACTCGCCCATGGCTGACCGCCCGACCTCGACGCCATCTTGTTCGAATACCGGGGCAAAACTGGCATATGAGCCATAATCTAGGAATGTGCCACAGCTTATACGACGGGGCCCGGGAAGCTTTGGCTTGTACCCTGGAGGCTTCTTGGGAACATAGGACCCCAGGGTGACAGGGGAGGTCTCTATCGAACCTTGTTCAGCTGGTGCTGGGGCAGAAGGGGACGGGAATATGGCGACGAGCTCCGCGTTCGCGGTGGGTAGGTCTTTCAAGGGCTTCGTATCTGAGGGAACGAGATCGGAGTTGAGGGAGGTCCACCAAGTCCCGGAAGGCAAACGCTGCATGAGCGCATACTTTTTCATCTGGGTTAAGTGGGCATGTTTCTCGGGGCGAGAAGGGAGAGGAGCTGGTTTAGCGTCGGACGCGGAAGAGGGGTCTGAGAAGTCTGAGAGGAGGGAGTCGATGTCGAGGGGAAGGGGCACGGAGTGGAAAGAGGCCTGGTCGAGGAGGGAGCATGCCAGATTGCAGAAACGGAGCTGCTGCGCTGCAGGGGAGGGAGCACGGGATCTCGGATGGTAGGATACTGGGGAGATGTTTTGAACAGCGGCCTGGGATTGTTGAGGTCCAACGCGGGAGAGCGAGAAGGGGAGAGAGACTTACACGTAAGACGCGGAGGGGGTGTTGAGAGGGCTCTCTGAGAAGCGCGCGGAGGGAGAGCGAGCCAGACTGGGAGGAGGTGGAGGGCTCGGAGAGGTCTGCGTGAGGGAGAGGAAAGACGCGGTCGAGCAAGGCTTGGGAGTCGACGCTGTTGGGAGGGTCGGTAGCCGCTGAAAGGGGAGACGGAAGAACTTACTGGGTGAGAATGTCGAGGATCTGCTGTGCGTCGGCGGGATCGATTGGGGCATCGGCTGCGAGTTGGAGGTTTTGGAGTTTTGACGTTGCGGGGTTGTCGTCGTCGGTGTCGAGATGGTTCTCCTGTTTTATGGCCGCGTCTGAGCGGAGCTGCTTCGGTGGGGGGTGATCGTCGTTGTCCGTGAGCGAGGTGCGTTTCCGCTTCTTTGTGGAGGTCTTTGTCCGTGTGGATGAGGGTGGATCCGGGAGCTTGTCTTTTTCGCTGTGGAGTTGTGTCGCTGAGCTTCGCGTTGCGCGGGCCATGACGAGCACCACCTGCAAATAACGATTTACGGAAATTCTAGGCGAATCGCGCGCGGTGTGATTACAGCCCTAATCCGAACCTCACCCTTTTCAAGCGGAGTCTCTACTTTCAACACCCGACACACCCCAGCCGTCCATGCCGTGCTCACCGTCCCCCATGGCGTCCGCGATCTGGAGGGCCCAGCTGCGCGCCGCACCCGCCAACGGCCACACCGCGTTCGTCCCACACATCCGCAAGCTCGTCCTCGAGTTTTGCCAGCATGGCCCGTCCTCGGCCAACACACGCATCTTCATCTCAAAAGACATGGAACGCGTCGCACGCGAGAACCCACACGTCGAGTTCGTCGTCAAGCAGCGCAACGGCCACGAACCCATCGCCCGCGGCTTTTACGGTCGGTCCCATCCCCTCGCCCGCCCGCACCGCTGACCTGCCACCAGTGAACGGCCGCGACAAGGTGGTACCGCTGCAGCGGTTGGAGGTGAACGGGATAGAGAGAAAAGTGCAGCTGGTGCTGGAGTCGTCTGGCGCCATCAAGCCGTTGAAGAAGGGTCGGATAGTGGAGAGCACCTCCGAGTCGGTTCGGGGCATCTGGAGCGGGATGCACGTCGGCACGCCGTTTACAATCTGAGTAGCTGAGAATGTCATGAGCCTGTCAAAAAACACGCCGTTGCCTGCATGCACACCCTTGACGGGTCCTCCTCTCCCCTTGTCTTCTCCCACCATGTCCCTGCTCCATCAGGTCCGTATCCCCCACATCAGCCCATCACATCCTCACCAACTCTTCCCAGTCCTCGTTCGAACAAGTCTTTAGAGATTGGCTCGAAACAGACACGATCGTCAACGTACGTTCCCCGCTGTCTCATCATCATCGATCTCTTCCAACACCACATCCACAGTCCGTCTCCGAACTCTCCCCAGTCATAACCCTCAGCGACCTCCCTGTGAGCACAGTGCATCGATGACGACACGAGGCTTCGCTAATCTCGACCGCCGTCGCCAGGATGTCATTCCCGAACACGACGAGTACCGCGCCATGCCCCACAGCCTCAGACATGTCCTGGTCCGTCTCCCTCCTCTCCCTCTCTCCTTGCCCCATGTCTCCTCCCTTATCCTTTCCCTCCCCTCAGACACCTCCCACAGATGCTTCCACTCGTCCTAGAAGCATCCTCCTCGAGCCCGCGCTCTCCCAGATTCCCTCTTCTCCATATTCAAGACCCCGGTGGTCGCCTTCCTCAGATTCATCCAGCGGTGGGGTCTGCCGCGCCCGACAAAGCGTATCTTCCATCGGCTCTTGTTCCACCGTACAGACGCGCTCAGCCGCACCAATAAAATCGATCCTTACCCGACATGACTCTGGCATCTCCATGGTCACAACAACAAAGTCCACCCGCCGCAAAAAGAAACGCTCTCCACCCTCCGTTAAATTCGTCGACGCACCAACAGTCCACTATGACGATGCCGTCTATTACAACGCTCCTCCTCCACGTTCACCCCCCTCTCCCGCACAGCCGCGCAGGTCGACACGCTGGTTCACCAAGTGGTGGAAGAGATCTTCCAGTCCCCCACCACGACCCCCCATTTCCGGTCCATATCACCTATCCTACACCACGTCGCTGGCAGACGTCTATACTTCGAGATCCCCAAAGCCAAAGCTAGGTAGGCTAAGGCAGCTCTGGCATCGACTGGCCAGCGTGATCGGTTGAGCTGCAGGCGAGTAAACGCAGTCTTTCAAATCACGACCACTCGTCTGACATTGCACCCAGTTTTCCTTTGACTCCGTCTTGTGCACCCTTCAAAAACCCGACCCACCGTAACGGCTGCCTGGGAATTGAGAAGAGGCCATTTCCATGCATGTACTTCATCTCCGTACCAATCCACCGATCGACTCGGTGACCCATCCCACGCTGTGCGTGTTCATACTAGACGTACCACACACCTTCGCATACCACGCATGTATCCTAGTTGTATTGCACACGCATCGCGGTCTGCCATTCTGCTCATTGATCACCTATACGTTAGAACACATGTATCTAGATCCGATAAGCAGTAGGAATAAGAGATGATAAAAGATTCAAGCGTGAACAGCTGTTCTTCGTGTTTTTTCTGCGTCCCAGCGCGCGCGTATCAGCATAGCACCTTCTGCTCTTGACCGAACGAGTGGTGGGAGGAGCTGCATCTGTGCGGCTTGCAAATGTGGTGGTAGCAGTGCATCGTTTCGGATGACCTAGGAGGGTTGTGCATACCGAAGAGCGGGCCATACATGAGAATATACACCAGTTTGTGAAAATATGTCCGCTTACGGAGCCGATGGCGAGGAAAAACGAAAACGTCGCTGCACTACTGAGCATGTACTGAGAAAGCGTAGCTAGAAACCCTCTAGGGCCAGCGCCGCCTCTTTCGACGGACAGGGCAGAGTTCAGTCGTGTGTCATCGTGACTTGGTGAGAGTCTCACCTGAGGATAGTATATGAACCAAAAATGAAGCCAATGGTAAGACCAACACCTCCACCCATAAGAGCACCCATTCTAATCGACATACACGATCGCATTTAGCCTCGAGGCGCCGTCGTGGGCAAGGGAAAGACGTACTTTACTGCGCATCCAAAACGTGTCGAGTCAGAAACTAGGTCTCGTAGTGCTTGAGTTGTCGTAGTACTTACATTTCTGCCAGACGGATGGCTCTTGTACGCGCGGAGCTCGTGCTGCCATGACGAGAGATTAGACCAGAGTGGTCGGCGAGAGACGTCAAAGGTGTTGCTGAAGCTCGGAGTCAAGTCCGACACACGATTCCGGTTACTCAATCCATGGCTCAATACTTGCCGTCGTTCCCCAGTGCTCGACAAGCTCAAATCAGTGTGTCTACTAAATTCCCATTGTCTTTGACCGACTAACTGAAATACAGTCAGAGCAAACCAGAGGGACTTGTTCCATGTTTTGTCGTTCAAGGAGCAGACGGACGCCGTGCTCCGCTCCTGGCTGGGTGAGCGCACGTCTCTCACATACTTGTACACCGCACACATATCTCATTCGTCTGCCAGGAACGAGATGGCTCTTAAGGTGGGACAAAGAAGTCGATCTTGCTCTCAAGTTGCTCTACTATGGCTTGACGATCGGTCGAGGTTCGCAGCAGACTCGTATCCTTCACCCCGTTCCGCTTGCTGACATCGTTCTGAAGCCGTACAGACTCTTGGAGAAGAATACACCGACATCTGGCAGCATTCCGCGACCAGTGACAGAGTGCCTTCCAGAGCTTCGCGGATGGCCCTCGTGCTTCTGCCAACTCTACCTTCGTATATTCTTGCAAGGTGGGGTTCCCACCTCAGCTCCTTATCCCCTCAGGTAGCCAACACCCTGCGCATACTACCTATATGTCTCGAGGTGGCTGCGGAGGTCAACCTTGCCATATTCTACCTCCGAGGCACGTACTATGGCTTGACCGAGCGGATACTGGGCATCCAGCATGTGATTAGTCCAGTCCAGTTGTCCCAGGGCCCAAAATGATGGTGTTTACAGATTTCGTCCACGCCAGAGAACCCACACATGCGCCCGCCATCGTATTCTCTGCTTGGGATCCTCATCCTCATCCGTCTCCTCTACCGGCTGATATGTTACTTACGTTCCCGTGCCCACGGTGCCAGTGAGAAATCGCGTGGAAAACGCAGTCTTGACGACTCACGGGAGATGTTTGTTGATGACCGACTCGTCAGCACCATGCTCGAGTACGTGGATCCAGAGAATGTGGCCGTGAAGCCGGCCGAGGAGGACGAGAACACCGTGTTGGACGTGAGCGCTATACCCGCTCGAGCAAGGGCCAGCCGGACGTGTACGCTTTGCTTGGAAGAAAGGACTGATAGCTGTGCGACGGAATGCGGACATCTGTTCTGCTGGAATTGTATTGTGGGATGGGGAAGAGAAAAGGCAGAGTGCCCATTGTGCAGGCAGGGGTTGGATCTGACCCGGCTACTACCTATTTACAACTTGTGATTGTTGGACACATTTTATCATCCATGCATTGACAGAAATATAGTATACAGCAATGCACAATATTGTGCAGGGGAGTTTTACACGAGGCTGTCATGCCACTTGTTGGATGAGAGTGATGTTGTCACCTTTCAAGAGAATGCGACCTGGAGAGAAGTTGGCGGGGGGTAGAGAAAGAGGAGCAAAGGCATACCAAGTTCCCGTCGTGGTTTTGCGTCCTTGACATACACCTCTGCTGCCTCGTCCATGACAAGGTTCATGAATTCATCGAAACCCTGAATGAGAAGATGTGAGCGCAAACTTCAAAAAGGTAAACAAGGAGGAAGGAAATGCGGGGGTGATGAACCCATCGCCTTTGCAAGAGACGATTCAATGCTGGAAGCGATCTAGCGATGAATCGGATGGACGTACAATGATGCGTCCTTCAATTCGCATCTCGATGTTGTCGTACAACCATATCACGACTTTTGTCCGCTGTAGATGGTGTGGTCAATGATGAGCGCAGCAAATAGACTACAGGACGCGACCTGTTGTAGGTTTTTGAAGATAACATTCTGGGATGGGGTCGTCAGTGCGAACAAAAGTGAATGTCGAGACTGTGCATACGATGGGCTGAACCATCACCCGTTGTTGACGTCCCGACATGGCTGGCAAGTGATCTTTCGAGGCGTCGACGACGTGCACGACAGCGACGAGGGAGTGTTATGATTATCTAATATGTTCCCACGTGGTTCGGGGGTTGTCAACTGGACGCGTCCGCTCGACTGGGTTGCGTTCACGATCAAAACATGGAGGCGAGTACTCGTCTGCTGTCAATGACCCGCAGCACCACTCACCGTGTCCAACTAGGCGTTCAGTCCCTCCAACTCCTCCACCGCAGCCGCGGTCACCTTCATCACTTTCGTCCAAGACCTCAAGCGGAAGACGAAGACATGGGGCCCCATGATAGAACTTTGTGCCAGCGGCGAGAAGACTCTCGAACGTTTTCGATACCAATTCCCAGAGGACTGGCTCTACAGCGATCAACTTAGAGGTGAATGGAGCGCATACAACGAAATCCTCAAGCGCAAGAATGATTCCATCCAGGAGCAGCTCGGTAAGCAGCTTCCCATCTTATTTTCCCCGTCTCACGTAGATCTTCCTTCACAGCTGGACTCCAGCTCAAGATAGTTGCAGAGGACAAGATCGTGGAGAACAAGATCAATGACATTCTTGCAGAATGGGAGCAGACACGTCCCGTGCAGGGGAGCATACGTGCCGATACCGCCATGAATACCATCAACGTTTTTGAAGGCAAGTTAAACCGCGTCAAGGAGGAATACGACCTTGTTTGCAGGGCCAAAGAGGCACTCGACCTCGAGCTGACGCGTCACACGCGCTTGGAACCCGTATTCGAGGAATTAAAGGACCTCAAGGCCGTCTGGACAGCGCTTTCGGGCGTCTGGAGCCAGATTGGAGAACTGAGAGAGATGTCTTGGGCAACTGTACAGCCGAGGAAACTGAGGCAGCAAATTGACGGACTATTGTCTTCGACCAAGGACATGCCGACGCGCATGCGACAGTATGCAGCGTTTGAATACGTCCAGGACGTTCTTAGGGGACTATTGAAGTCCAACTCAATCATCTCTGACTTGAAATCCGAAGCTTTGAAAGATAGACATTGGAAGCAGTTGTTCAAAGTCTTGCGGCTGCCCTCGCAAATTAGTCTTCCTGTGTAAGTGGCTCGGTTTTCTTTTCTCTCCTTCCGCTGATGTACGTACATAGTATGACTTTGGGAAATGTTTACGACTTGGACTTGAAGAAGAATGAATCTCTTATACGCGAGGTTATCGTACAAGCCCAAGGAGAGGTACAATGCGCCACACAGCTCTGTCGCCTACACTATATTGATGTCATGCCCAGATGGCTCTCGAGGAGTACATCAAGCAGGTCAAGGAAACTTGGACTAACTACACCCTAGATCTGGTAAATTACCAGAATAAATGTCGACTTATTAGGTGCGAACCACCCGTATCTACTTCACTTGTACCATGTTATTCACGTTATGCGTCAGAGGCTGGGATGATCTTTTCAGCAAGTGCAGCGAGAACCTGAACTCCTTGACCGCGATGAAGCTTTCTCCCTACTATAAAGGTACGTTAATACATCACAGAAACGAAATATTACGGGGTTCACTCCTTTTATCCTAGTCTTCGAGGAAGAGGTATTTTTCCAATACGATATTGTCTCTCCGCGCTGACACTGCGAAAGGCTGGTTCATGGGAAGAGAAACTGAACAGGATTCATGTCTTGTTTGGTAAGATACGAACTATCATATTCTCTAGACGAAGCTCCTTACTTTCGTGAAAGATGTCTGGATTGACGTTCAGCGCCAGTGGGTATATTTGGAGGGCATCTTTTCTGGGAGTGCAGATATCAAACATCTTCTCCCTGTGGAGAGCGCCCGCTTCCAAAACATCAATGCTGAGTTCTTGACCGTCATGAAGAAGGTGTACAAGTCACCGTTCGTTGTTGACGTCATGAACATCCAAGGAATACAGAAGAGCTTGGAGCGCCTCGCTGACCTTTTGAACAAAATCCAGAAGGCTCTCGGTGAATATCTCGAGCGCGAGCGGTCATCATTCCCTCGATTCTACTTCGTTGGTGACGAGGACCTGTTGGAGATCATTGGTAACAGCAAGGATATCCTTCGTATCATGAAGCATCTCAAAAAAATGTTTGCTGGCATTTCCACGATCAAGCTCGATGACGACTTGACCCAAATTCAAGGCATGGCTTCACGCGAGGGAGAGGAGGTCCAGTTCAGCGAGCCAATACTGTTGAAAGACTATCCCAAGATCAACGATTGGCTTGCTCGATTGGAATCTTTAATGCGACTTTCTTTGGCCGATTTGCTCTGTGATGCCGTCAGCGAACTGGAATCGTTCTATGGCACTGGATCCCCGCTCAATACAGATCAACTCATGTGTTGGATGGAGAAATATCCTGCCCAACTTGTCACGTTAGCTATTCAAGTTGCGTGGACAACGTTTGTCGAGGGTTCTTTGGAATCAGGCAATCTCCCCGAAGGACCACTGGAAACGATCTCCCAGGCTCTCGACCTCCTCGCTGATATCGTCTTACGGGAACTTAGCCCTGTCACGCGTCGCAAATGTGAACACCTTATCACGGAACTCGTCCACCAACGAGACGTCACGCGCACACTTATCCAACAACGCGTCACCGACGCCAAGACTTTCACGTGGCTCTCGCAAATGCGTTTCTACTTGGAACGTTCAGCCGAGAACCCTCTTGACCGTTTAGCTATCCGAGTCGCGAATGCTACATTCCCTTATGGCTGGGAGTATTTGGGAGTTCCAGATCGTCTCGTCCAAACACCGTTGACGGATCGGGTCTACCTTACCCTAACTCAAGCTTTAGACGGTCAGCTCGGTGGTTCTCCATTTGGTCCAGCTGGCACAGGTACTTTTGTCGAGTCACATGTAGTGGACCCGTTATCTAACAATTGACTCTAGGCAAAACTGAATCCGTCAAGGCACTCGGTGTGCAGCTCGGTCGGTTTGTGTTAGTATTCTGTTGCGACGAGACATTCGATTTCCAGGCCATGGGTCGCATATTTGTTGGTCTTTGTCAGGTCGGAGCGTGGGGATGCTTTGACGAGTTCAACCGACTGGAGGAGCGTATTTTGAGTGCTGTGTCACAACAGGTGCAGAGCATCCAACAGGGACTAGCTGCTCTCGCCAAGAACCCAAATACTGAGATTGAGCTCGTTGGAAAGAGTTTGAAGATCAACAAGAACATCGGTATGTTTCTCTACGAAGCTGTAGTTCGGCCCATCTAAGCATGGAGACTAGGTATCTTTATTACTACTAACCCCAATTATGCTGGACGGTCGACATTGCCACCAAACCTGACAAAGCTTTTCCGACCGTACGTTCGTGTTCTTGCCACAAATGACTACTCTGACCAGTCTCACAGGATGGCAATGACAAGGCCCGATCGCGAGCTCATCGCCCAAGTCATGCTCTTCTCTCAAGGTTTCCGAACAGCCGAATCCCTTGCGTCCAAGATTGTACCATTCTTCAACCTTTGCGACGAGCAGCTCTCGCCTCAACCCCATTATGATTTCGGTCTGCGTGCACTAAAGGCTGTACTTGCCAGTGCAGGTATCCTCAAGCGTGAACGCCTGCAGAATGCCAAGTTGGAGGACACGGATGGTGTCGGTGGGCTCTCGGACGTCGTCTCTGAACAAATCATCGTCATCCAGAGTGTCACGGAGACGATCGTGCCAAAGTTGGTTGCTGATGACGTGCCTTTGCTTACCAGGTGAGGGTTAACGATGGCATAAATGCCTCGCATGCTAAATGTTGAAACTGGCCCCAGCTTGCTTGCAGATGTCTTCCCTGGCACAGACTATATTCCCGTCGACCTGGAGGCGCTCCGTGAGCAAATCTTGAAGGTTTGTGCTGAAAAGCGCCTAGTGGATGGCGAGCGGTGGATCGCCAAGATTCTCCAGTTATACCAGATCCAGAAGATCCAGCATGGTCTTATGATGGTCGGTCCATCTGGCACTGGCAAAACAAACGCATGGCAAGTCCTCCTCTCCGCGTTGGAGAGACTCGATGGCACCGAGGGGGTTGCGTATGTCATTGATCCTAAAGCAATCCACAAGGACGCGCTCTATGGCACGCTTGACCCAACCACACGCGAGTGGAATGATGGTCTGTTCACACATATCTTGCGCAAGATCGTGGATGATGTGCGTGGGGAGAGTTCCAAGAGACACTGGATTATATTCGATGGTGACGTCGATCCAGAGTGGGTTGAGAACCTGAATAGGTCGGTTTGTTCGCTGAATGCTGGAATGGTTGGCTCATCAATCTTCAGTGTTCTTGATGATAACAAGCTACTCACGCTTCCTAACGGTGAGCGTCTGAACCTGCCTCCCAACGTCCGGATCATGTTTGAGGTCGAGCACTTGCGCTACGCGACTCTCGCTACTGTCAGTCGCTGTGGTATGATCTGGTTCAGCGAGGACGTCATTGAACCTTTGATGGTTTATCGCCACTACCTCAACACTCTTTCATCTGTGCCCTTGGACGCGGACGACGAAGATGCTGCCGATGTACCGGGGCGTCGTGCTGACATCCTTGGTACCGAATCTCCGGGTTCCACCCACCTTGTCACTCAGGTTCAAATTGCTAGCATCCTCGAGCGTTACTTTGCAGATGGCGAGCTTGTCAGTTCTGCTCTCGAATTTGCGGAATCTATCGATCACATCATGGACTTCACGACTACTCGTGCGCTTCACACACTCTTTTCATTGCTCAACAAGACCGCACGTAACATCATCGAGTACAACATCCAACACTCGGATTTCCCTCTTCCCCCCGAAAAGGTAGAACAATACGTCACCAAACGCCTGCTTGTCAGCATCATATGGGCATTTTCCGGTGACGCTAAGTTAGACTTGCGTGCAGAGATGGGCGAGTTCCTGCGGAAACAAACCGGCATCGACCTACCTCCGATGGCCGCTGAGGCGTCCCTCATCGACTTTGATGTACAGATCACCACAGGTGATTGGATCGCTTGGCAATCCAAAGTACCCTCGATTGAAATCGACGCTCACTCCGTTACTGCGGCTGATGTCGTCGTCCCGACCATGGATACGGTCCGCCACGAAGAAGTCCTATACTCATGGCTATCCGAACACAAGCCTCTCATGCTGTGTGGACCTCCGGGTTCAGGGAAGACCATGACGCTCTTCAGTGCCCTTCGCAAGCTTCCTGACATGGAAGTCGTCGGCCTCAACTTTTCTAGTGCCACTACCCCCGAGCTCATCCTCAAGACGTTTGAGCAATACTGCGAGTACCGAAAGACTCCGAACGGCGTTATCCTTGCGCCAGTTCAGATTGGCCGCTGGCTGGTGGTGTTCTGTGATGAAATCAACCTGCCAGCTCAAGACAAGTATGGCACTCAGCGAGTTATCTCATTCTTGCGTCAATTGGTTGAATGTGGTGGATACTGGCGTGCAAGCGACATGGCGTGGGTTAAACTCGAGCGTATCCAGTTCGTCGGTGCATGTAACCCGCCCACCGATCCTGGGCGTGTTCCTCTCAGTCATCGTTTCCTCCGACATGCACCGCTCATCATGGTGGACTATCCAGGAGAGATCTCGCTCAAGCAGATTTATGGTACATATAACCGTGCCCTTCTCAAGGTCATCCCAACCTTGAGGGCGTACGCTGAACCTCTTACGGACGCAATGGTCTCCTTCTACCTCGCTTCGCAGAAACGTTTCACTTCTGATATTCAGGCACACTACGTCTACAGTCCTCGTGAACTTACGAGATGGGTGCGTGGTATCTATGAAGCCATCCGTCCTCTGGAGATCCTATCCGTGGAGGGCTTGGTGCGCGTCTGGGCTCACGAGGCGTTACGTCTCTTCCAAGACCGTCTTGTCACCGAGGAAGAAAAACAATGGACTGACGAACACATTGACCTTGCCGCCATGGAACACTTCCCCACCATCAATCGCGATGAAGCCTTGAACCGACCTATTCTTTTCTCCAATTGGACCTCGAAAGACTACATTCCCGTGGACAGAGAAGTTCTCCGCGAGTACACAAAGGCTCGTTTGCGCGTCTTTTATGAGGAGGAACTGGATGTGCCCCTTGTTCTTTTCAACGACGTGCTTGATCATGTCCTCAGGATTGACCGTGTGTTCCGCCAAGTTCAGGGTCACCTATTGCTGATTGGTGTTAGTGGTAGTGGCAAGGTAATCAGCGCGACTTTGAATGCTTGTGCTACAATGCTGACGACGCTGCTAGACGACGCTATCTCGTTTCGTTGCCTGGCTCAATGGCTTGAGCATTTTCCAGATCAAAGTTTCGAACAAGTATACTGGCGACGACTTTGATGATGATCTCCGTACCGTATTGAGACGCGCTGGTTGCAAGGGCGAGAAGATTTGCTTCATCATGGACGAGTCCAATGTGCTCGACTCGGGTTTCCTGGAACGCATGAATACACTTCTTGCGAACGCCGAGGTGCCAGGTCTCTTCGAGGGTGACGAGCATGCTGCTTTGATGACGGCGTGCAAGGAGGGGTCCCAAAGGGATGGGCTGATGCTCGACTCGCACGAGGAGTTGTATCGATGGTTCACTCAGCAAGTTGCAAAGAATCTTCATGTCGTCTTCACCATGAATCCGCCAGAAAACGGTCTCGCGTCCCGCGCCGCCACGTCGCCTGCCTTGTTCAACCGTTGTGTTCTCGACTGGTTCGGTGACTGGTCGGATCAGGCATTCTACCAGGTTGGTATGGAGTTCACCCATACGCTGGACTTGGACCTGTCTTCATACTCCCCACCTGTTCATTTCCCTATTGCCTATCGCGAGCTTTCCATGCCTCCCATTCATCGCACTGCTGTCGTGAACGCTCTCGTCTATGTGCATATGTCAATGCACCAGATCAACCAGCGCATCAGTCGTCGCCAAGGTCGTTACAATTATGTTACTCCCCGGCATTACCTCGACTTGTAAGTCTTTTCACTCTATGGGGGTTGAACCATTGACCTGACTTGCATTCTTTAGCATCAATCACTATGTCAGGCTCTACAACGAGAAGCGTGATGAGCTTGAGGAACAGCAACGTCACCTCCACGTTGGCCTCGACAAACTCAAGGACACAGTGACGCAGGTCGAGGAACTGCGTAAGAGCCTTGCCACAAAGCGCTCGCAACTCCAAGCCAAGGATGCAGAAGCGAACGAGAAGCTTAAGCGTATGGTGGCGGACCAACAGGAGGCTGAACAGAAGAAGGCGGCGTCTATCGAAATCCAGGCTGCTTTGGTGGAGCAGGACAAGAACATTGCACAACGTCGTGCTGTCGTCATGGCTGACCTCGCAGACGCAGAGCCTGCTGTGTTGGAAGCTCAGGCCGCTGTCAGTAACATTAAGAGGCAACATTTGCAAGAAGTCAGGACGATGGCCAATCCACCAGAGGCCGTCAAACTTGCCATGGAGTCTGTCTGCACGATTCTCGGTCACAAGATCGACAGCTGGCGTACGGTTCAAGGTATCATTCGTCGGGATGATTTTATCCAGAGGATCGTCAACTTCGACACCAACAACCAAATGACGAAGCCTCTCCGTGAGCTCATGAAGAAGGATTTCCTGAGCCGACCGTCGTTCAACTTCGAGACCGTACAACGTGCCAGTAAAGCCTGTGGTCCTCTGGTCAAGTGGGTGCTTGCACAGGTCCGCTTCTCTGAGATTCTTGACAAGGTCGAGCCTCTACGTAACGAGGTTCAATCTCTCGAAACGCAAGCGGAGACCACGAAGAAACAGGCTGCTCAAATCATTACCATTGTCGCTGAACTAGAGGCGAAGATTGCCAGGTACAAGGACGAATACGCACTTCTCATTTCGGAAGTGCAGGCGATCAAGTCGGAGATGGAGCGAGTGCAGAACAAGGTTGAGCGTAGCATGAAGCTCCTCGAAAGCTTGTCCTCGGAAAAGGGGCGATGGGAGTCCGGAAGTCGCACTTTCGATGCGGAAATGAGCACCATCGTTGGTGATGTGTTGTTATCTGCAGCATTCCTTGCGTATGGTGGTTTCTTTGACCAACACTACCGAGAGGTGATGTGGCAGGATTGGTCGAATCATCTTCTCGAAGCCAATATCAAGTTTAAACCGGAACTCTCGTTGACGGAGTACCTCTCGACTGCGGATGATCGCTTGAGTTGGCAATCCAAGTCGCTTCCAGCGGACAACCTGACCACTGAGAACGCGATCATGCTCAAGCGATTCAACCGTTATCCATTGATCATCGATCCTACTGGTCAGGCAACGACCTTCTTGCTTAATGAGTACAAGGAACGCAAGATTACAGTCACGAGTTTCCTTGATGAAGCCTTCCTCAAAGTCTTGGAGAGCGCTCTGCGATTCGGTAACCCCATTCTTATCCAGGATGTCGAGCATTTAGATCCCATCCTGAATGCCGTCTTGAACAAGGAGATTCGCAGAACAGGTGG
>QFEL01000666.1:0-16940 GCA_003316195.1 Neoboletus brunneissimus | reverse complement strand
GCGGAGATGAAAGGGGCGCTGCCCGGGGCAGAGGGGAAGGGTTTGAAAAGAACCCGGGCTAGGCTGTGTAGTTTAAGGTTTAGATGAAAAGAAGTGTGACCGACCGTGACTGACGATCGCGTGAGATGTAAGAAGCATAGGTAAGGCTAAGACGAGTGGAAGAGAAAAGAGGGAAAAAGGTAGCCGTAGGGGAGAATCGTAACACAACTTGCCTACCCCCTATCCCTTTTTTGGCTTGACCCCTATCACACACCTGTGAGAACCCGCCTCACACCTGTACCCTGGCCTTTGTCCTTGTCCCTTCTTGCTTAGGGAGGCTGTCATTGTCCCTAACATGACCCCCTTGCTTGGTCTTACAACTAGACATCACTTGAAATCTTTGTCTTACCTGGTACCTCCCTTGTATCTTGTGTCCATGGACTTCCCCTACCATTGTAGCACCTGTACTTCGCACCTCATTCAATGTCCATCACTTTGATCATCTTCTACTGCTGTCTGGTGCCCCTGTCAGGACTTCCTCAACTAGAAGATGCCACCAGGTCTACATTTTGGGCCTACCCAGGTTCGAATGTAACAGGGAACCTCAATTCGCTTTGGCATTTGCCAGAGAGCTCAGAAAGCTCCTTAACTATGACCTTGCCCTCTCTAGCACCTACCACCCCCAAACTGACAGAGAAACTAAACATGTCAACCAGGAGGTTGAGACCTACCTCTAGATCTTTTGTGGAGCCCACCCTACAACCTGAGCTGACTTGATTGCCAATGCCAAATTTGCACACAACCATCACCCTCATTTCATCACACACCAATCCCCATTCTATCTCATAATGGGCTATGAACCCTGTGCCCTACCATCAGTCATCTCAGAGACATTCCTATCCACAGTTTGCCTCCTGCATCAAGAACTTGACAGCTGCCTGTGATGAAGCCCTAGTGGCCCATGAACTCACACACCAAGTGATGATGTCACACAACTGGAGGAAGTTCAAACCTTTCAAGAAGGGAGATAGGGTTTGGCTTGAGGCCCACAATTTGAAACAATCGGTCATCAATCCCAAATTCACACCTAAACAGGAGGAACTTTTTGTCATTACTGAAACCCTCTCCCCTATTGTCTACCGACTCCACATCTCCTCAACCTAGAAGATACACCCTGTCTTCCACACCTCCCTATTAACCCTGTACAAGGAAAACACTGTGCACAGCCCCAATTTCCCTGCTCCACCACTGGATCTTGTAGACAGCAAAGAAGAATATGAAATTGAAAAGATTTTCAAACACTGAGGCCCCACCTGCTCCCACTCATATTTGATACATTGGAAAGGGTACACTGTGGAAGAAGACTCCTGGATCCCTGAGCATGACCTCAAACATTCAAAGGCTGCCCTCCTTGACTATAAGAAATGTCACCTGAGATACTTCCCCCTTAGCCCTTGCTCTTGCACATCAAACCACCACCCACCATCAATGACTATGCCCTGCTCTGATGTCCCCACCAGTGATTACTATCCTGCCACCCTCCTGACTGCCATCACCCTCTCCTCTGTCTCCTCTGTTTTCTCACCACCAGATTCTTCAGCTTCTCCTTCTGCTACTTTTTATGATCCTATACCCTTTGTCAAGGACATCTCCTTGCCTTCATCATGCATTGCTACTCCTAGCTGGGGCGCTTCTTCTCTTTCTCCTGGGGGCCCAGCTCTATTCGCTCTTGAGGGACCTGCTACTATCTCCAGGATCACATTAGTAGACCTCCCTGTATTTGCCCATCACCTCCAAGAAGAGCTCCCCAATGGCCAGATCATCCAACACCTGCAAATCCTCCTCTGAGATTTCCACCTCATCATTACTGTCTCCTCCCACCTCGACCTCTGCTCCCCCCTCTGGGCACTCTACAAGGCCTACCTGTAATACTCCCACCTCAGCATCCTTACCACCCACACCACCACCACCTCCAATGCCCATGTAGCCATTTTCAAGCTACAAATTGAGCAGATTGCTGAAGAACTTGAGAGAAACCTCATTACTGCCATGTACCAGCTGGGAATGTTGGAATTTTTAGAAGAAATTGATGTTAACTTTTAGAACTAACCACCTTTTCTACTCTCTCCTCTTTCACCCCCTTGGCATCCTCATCCCTGCTTAATGATGACAAAATTCACCTTATTGAGCGAGTTGAAGCCCACTGGACTAGACATAAAGGACAACAACTGCTGCTCCCCTTTCATCCTCAGTACACCAAGACCTGTTATGAATGTCATCACCTGGGGCATATCTGCTCCAAATGCCAGTTTTATCAATGCCCCAACTGTCTCTGTTGGGCCCCAGGTCACCTCATCTCCTACTGTGCAGTTTGACAACTTGTCAACCCCCCTTGCCAATCTCCATCAATGTCTTTATCCTTGCATCATACCACTGTGTCCTTGTCCTTGCTTCCAACCCACCTCACCCAGTACCACCACCTTGTTACTCCTCTTCATGCCCTTATCATTGGCCCATCCCTGCCCCCACTCACCATCCCCTGCCCCCACCCTCTCATCTTCCTACCCCTGAATATAATAACAATAACAATGTCTATGATAACATGGCTTGGGGCAATATCACCAAATCCCCCTATGGCAGCTCAGTGGACCTCTACTAGGATTTCCTTGCCAGTGGCTTGGAAGATAGACCAGGGATAATGTTACAATTTTCTTATTTCCCCACTTCTTTTCTTTTACTTCGCCATGCTCCTCACCTTTCTCTTTCCTCACTCAAGCCTATGCCTTTCCTCTTGTAACTTGACCTGACCCTGTGACCTGTCTTCAGTCCCTGTTGGTACCTTTTGTTTCATTAAAACTCTAAACCTACACAGCCTAGCCTGGGTTCCATTCCAAATCCTTCCCCTCTGTTACATTTGAACCTGGGTAGGCCCGAGATGTAGACTAGTGGGTGACTTCTTATCAAGGAGGTCCTAATGGGGGCGTCAGACAACAGAAGAAGGCAATCAAAGGTGTTGCATAGGCTGGGTACGTGAATACAAGGAGGTATGACTGGTAGGTACAAGGTACAAGTCCAGAGGAAGAACTGGTAAGCTGAAGCTAGGGTACAAGTGTACTCGAGGGTCCTGTTACAACTCGTCCCAGCCCCTATCCCTTTTTCGGTTCAACCCCTGTCTCACACCTGTGAGAGCCGTCTGTACACTTGTACCTCGCCCCTAGTCCTCGTCCCTCCTCGCCTAGGGAGGCCGTCACTGCTCCTAACGTGAACCCCTTTGCTTGGTCTCTCGACTAGACTTCACTTGGACCCTTCGTCTTCCGCCCTCGCCCCACTCCGAGTTACCTCCTCCGCCCTACTATCCGCCATAGACCCGTTCCCGTGCCTATCCAGGAACGCCCTACTTCCCCGTCACCTTGGACCCTCGCCGGTCACATCTGGGGATCTTCCCCATCACCATCGTTTGTCCTCGTATCTGCCCAGGATCTTCCCCTGGCACCCTCGTACGCTTTCCCCTCGTTCCCATTCACCTTGTTACCTTTCATTTACCTTACCACCGGTGCTATCTGCACACCCCTGCCCCAGCCATGCGTCCACCGACGTCATGCTGGAGTCGTTCCCCTTCATCCCCGCTTACGCGGCCTTTACCTTGGACATTTCACACCTGTCACCTTAGCTTGCGCGTCCCTCTGACGCCCTCGCCCTCTGCCCATACCCTTGGCCCACATTCGGGCTCCTCTTCATTCGTTATCCTTATATACTGGACGATCTTAGCTACTAGTACCCTAGCTTCAGCTTACCGGTCATTCCCCCCGACCTTGTAACTACCGGTTCTCCCCCTGGACTTGTACCTTGTCCATACCGGCTATACCCATTGTATTTGCGTACCCTGCCTATGCAACACCTTTGATCGCCTTCTTCCGTGGTCTGGCGCCCCCGTCAGGACCTCCTCGATAAGAAGTCGCCTACCGGTCTACGTCTCGAGCCTACCCGGGTTCGAACGTAACAGGTCCAGTATAAGTACTATGCAAATGAAGAGGAGCCCAAATGTAGGCAAAGGGCATGGGCAAAGGGCAAGGACGTCAGAGGGACTTGCACACCTAGGTGACAAGTGTGAAATAAGCGAATGTAAGGGCTGTGTAGGCGGGGCAAAGGGGAATAATACAGCATGTCATCAGTAGATGCATGACTAGGGCAAGGGGTGTGCAGATAGTGTCAATGGTAAGGTAAATGAATGTTGTTACAGTTTGTCCTAGGGATGGGCGACCGTAGACTTGAAAGGTAGAAGCTCAGGGCTAGGAGGGTGAGGGCGAAGGCGAAGATGGCTACCGGGAAGGTTCCAGGTATAGACACAGGAGGAGGCGAGGATCAGAGGTCCAAAGCCTCAGTCGACTCAAGTCAAATGCTGTGTTTGTCGAGGATGAGGGATGTGAAGGGCTTTGCCGGTCCAGTGACAGGCGAAGTCAGATCGCACAAGGGTGAGCTTTCAAAGAGTAGATTCAGGAAGCTAAGCTAGGGTACAAGAGCGCTAGCTAGCTGTTTAAGTAGTGTACCCTACTGCGCACAGACCGAGTCAGGAATGGTAGGTATAGGGCGAAGGGGAAAGGGGTGTGCATGGTGTCCAAGCGGGGATACTACAGCAAGGGCACGAAATGGAACAGAACAGGGGCAATAGCCAGAGATGAAGAGTGGAGATGAAAGGAGCGCTGCCCGGGGCGGAGGGGAAGGGTTCAAAAAGAACCCAGGCTAGGCTGTGTGGTTTAAGGTTTAAATGAAAAGGGGCCATGACCAACCGTGACTAATGGAAGCGTAAGATGTAAGAAGCATAGGTAAGGCTGGGACGAGTGAAGGGAAGAAAGGAAAAAGGTAGATGTAGGAATGGATTGTAACAAATGTCGTCAGTAGATGCATAACTAGGGCAAGGGGTGCACAGATAGTGCCAATGGTAAGGTAAATGAAAACCGTCAAGGTGAATAAGAAGCAAGAGAAAGTGTACAAGGGAGCCAGGGGGAGATCCTGGGCAGATATGAGGATGAATGACAATAATGGGGAAGATCCCCAGATGTGACCAGTGGAGGTCCAAGCTGACAGGGGTGTAGGGCATTCCTGGATGGGCATGGGAACAGGTCTAGGTGGAGGATAGGGCGGAGGAGGTAACTCAGAGTGGGGACGAGGGTGGAAGATGAGGAGTCTGAGTGACATCTAGTCGTTAGACCAAGCAAGGGGGTCACATTAGGGATGATAATGGCCTTCCTAGGCAAGGAGGGATGAGGATGAGGGGCGAGATGCAGGTGTGAGGACGGTTCTCACAGGTGTGAGACAGGGGCTTAGCCAAAAAATGATAGGGGCTACTGCAAGTCGTAACACCCTCTGCCCTGGGCAGTGCCTCCTTCATTTCCATACTTCATTTCTGGTTTACTTCCTCTATCTCCATTCCACCTATGTCCTTGCTATAGTACCCCCGCTTGGACACCATGCACACACTCTTCCCTTCACCTTATACTTACCCAGTCTGTGCACAGTAGGGTACCTTATTTAAACTGCTAGCTAGTATGGCTCTATCCTAGCTTAGCTTTCCAAATCTTAACCCTTGAAGCTCACCTCTGTGTGACTGCCTTCACCTGTTACTGGACTGACTAGAACTTAGCTTCTCTTTGTACTCAACAACAAGGTCTTTGACCTGAGTCAACTAAGGCTTAGACCTTCGATCTTCACCTTACTCCTCAGTCTCCCCACACCTCCCCTTGTCTTTGCCCCTTATTCCTCATCTTGATCCTTAGTCAGAGCTTCTCCCCTTTGGATCTATGGTCACCCACCCAGGCTGAACCATAACAGTGGAAATACTGGAGATATGCTTTATAAAGGGCCCAGAGGGGGGAGCAGAGGTCAAGATGGGAGGAGACTGTGATGATGAGGTGAGAATCATGGAAAAGGGTGTGTAGCTGTCATAAGGCTTTTCCATCAGGGAGGTTATTGCAAAGGCAGTGGGCAAAGATAGGGAGGTCTACTGACATGATGCTGGTAACAGAGTGGCAGGGCCTGCAAGAGTAGCAACAGCTGGGCAGCTAGGGGAGGAGAAGGAGAGCCCCAGCCAGGAGAAGTGATGTGTGACAAAGACATGGAGATGTCCTCAATAAAGGATATAGGATCATACAGTACATTCGAACCCGGGTAGGCCCAAGACATAGATCTGGTGGCATTTTCTGGTTGAGGAAGTCCTGACGGGGGTGCCAGACAGCAGCAGAAAATGATTGAAGCAGTGGACATTGGGCAAGATGCAAAGTACAGGGGCTACAATGCTAAGGGCAGTCCATGGGTACAAGGTACAAGGGAGGTACCAGGTACCAGGTAAGATCAAGATAAAGAATAAGTGTATGAAGGGGTCTGGTATATAAGTATACAAATGAAGAGGAGCCCAAATGTGGGCCAAGGGTATGGGCGAAAAGCGAGGACGTCAGAAGGATGTGCAAGCTTAAGTGACAAGTGTGAAATAAGTAGGGTAAAGGCTGTGTAAGTGGAGGCAAAGGGTGAACTACAGCATGACATTAGAAATACGGATGACTGGGGCGAAGGGTGCACAAAGATAGCGCCAACAGTAAGGTAAATGAAAAGGAACAAGGTGAATAAGGAGAGGGAGAAAGCATACGAGGAGGCCAGGGGGAGAACCTGGGCAGATTTGTGGACAAAAGACAGTGATGGGAAAGATCCCCAGATGTGACTGGTGAAGGTCCAAGGTGACAGGGGAGTAGGGCGTTCCTGGATAGGCACGGGAATGGGTCTATGGTGGAGGGTAGGATAGGGGAGGTAACTTGGAGTGGGGATGGGGGCAGAAGATAAGGAGTCTGAGTGAAGTCTAGTTGCAAGACCAAGCAAGGGGGTCACGTTAAGGACGATGACAGCCTCCCTAGGCTAGGAGGGACAAGGACAAGGGCCAGGGTACAGGTGTGGGGACGGTTCTCACAGGTGTGAGACAGGAGCTAAGCCGAAAAAGAATAGGGGCTACTGCAAGTTGTAACAGTTTATATGCAGGAGTGGGAACTGGAGGGGAAGTATCTTGTTATGTTCAAGCCTGAGTAGGCCTGAGATATAGACTGGTAGGCGACTTCTTATCAAGGAGGTCCTGACAGGGGTGCCAGATGACAGAAGAAGGCGATCAAGGGGACTACATAGGCAAGGTATGCGAATACAGAGAGTAGCTTCAAGATGGACAAGATATAAGTCCAGAGTAGAACCAGTAAGCTGAAGCTAGGGTACAAGTGGCTAGGATCATCCTGTATATAAGGATAACAAATGAAAAGGAGCCTGAATGTGGGCCAAGGGCATGGGCAAAGGGCAAGGATGTCAGAAGGATGTGCAAGCCATAGTGATAAATGTGAAATAAACAAGGGTGAGGACCAAGTAAGCAGGGTGAAGGGGAAACTACAGCATGACATCAGTAAGACACATGGGTAGGGCAAGGGGTGTGCAGATAGCACCAATGGTAAGTTAAATGAAAAGTGTCAAGGTGAATGAGAAGCAAGAGAAAGTGTATGAGGGGACCAGGGGGAGATCCTGGGCAAATATGAAGACAAATGATGGTGATGGGGAAGATCCCCAGATGTGACTGGTGAAGGTCCAAGGTGTTGGGGTGAAGGGGTGTCCCCGGGTAGGCACAGAAACAGGTCTATAGCAGAGGGTAGGATGGAGGAAGTAACTTGGGGTGGGGACAAGGGCAGAGGACAAGGATCCAAGTGGTGTCTAATTGTAAGACCAAGCAAGGGGATCACGTTAAGGATGATAATGGCCTTCCTAGGTGAGGAGGGACAAGGACGAAGGGCAGGGTACAGGTGTGAGGTGGGTTCTCACAGGTGTGAGACAGGGGTTGAGCTGAAAAAGGATAGGGGCTACTGCAAGTTGTAACATATCTTGGGTGACATTTCTTATAGTTAAGGAGGGCAACTCTCGAATGTTTGAGGTGTGCTCAGGGACCCAGGAGTCTTCTTCCACAGTGTATTCTTTCCAATGTATCAAATATGAGCAGAAGCAGGTGGGGCCTCAGTGTTTGAAAATCTTTTCAATTTTGTATTCTTTTTTGCTGTCTACCAGGTCTGGGAATAAGATGGGGAAGTTGGGGCTGTGCACAAAGTTCTCCTTGTACAGGGTTAATAGGAAGGTGTGGAAGACAGGATGTATTTTCCAGGTAGGGGGAATGCAGAGTTGGTACACAATAGAGGAAAGGTCCTTAGTGATGATGAAAGGACCTTCCCATTTTGGTGCAAATTTTGGGTTGATGCCAAATCTTATCTCCTGTTTTGAAGGGTTTAAACTTCCTCTGGTTGTGTGACATCATTACTTGGCATGCAAGTTCATGGGCTGCTAGGGCCTCAACAGGCAGCTGTCAAGTTCTTGATGTGGGAGGCTACTGTGGGAAGGGAGATTTCAGAGATGACCAAGGGTAGGGCACAGGGTTCATAGCCCATCATAAGATAGAATGGAGATTGGTTTGTGATGGAGTGGAGGCAGTGGTTATGTGCAAATTCAGCATTGGAAATTAAGTTAGCCCAGATTGTGGTGTGGGCTCTGCACAAGATCTGGAGGTAGGTCTTGACCTCCTGGTTGACACATTCAGTCTCCCCATCAGTTTGGGGGTGGTAGGCAGTGGAGAGGGCTAGGTCATAGTTCAGGAGTTTTCTGAGTTCCCTGGTGAATGCTGAGGTGAATTGAGGTCCCTGGTTGGAGATGACTTTATCAAAGAGGCTGAAACATTTGTAAACAGAGACAAAAAAGAGAATGGCTATGCCTTTCACTGTCATGGATTTGTTGGTGGGGCAAAGAACCACCCTTTTAGTAAGCCCATGGTCGACCACAATTAGATGAGAATTAAAGCCCCTGGAGAGGGGGAGATCAGTGATGAGATCACAGGAAATTTGCTGGAAGGGGCAGGTGCAGGTGGAGTAGATAGGAGTGAGCAGTGGAATGGTTGGGTGTGTGTTGGCCTTGTTTTGCTGGCAGGTGGTGCAACCCTTAACATAGTGGCAGACATAGGAGGCAAGGCTGGGCCACCAGAATTCAGAGGTGACAAGTTGGCAAGTTTTAAGATAACTGGGGTAACCAGTTGAGGTGTGGTCATGACATCACTGGAGGATGGAGCAGTGGAGGGAGGAGTTGGTAGGGACATAGATACACCTATTGTAAGTAAGAATGCCTTCAAGCAGTTGCCAAGGAGAGGCACAGGAGTGAAGGAATGCAGGGGTCTCTTGTGAGAGTGATTGTAGTGCCTGGATCACACAAAGGTTATCAGTGGAGGCAGATTTAATTTAGTCAGATAGGACTGTGTCGATGAGGTGGATGAAGAGGGAGGGGGGAAGGAGGGTAACTCCTTTGTTGTCAGCAGAAGTGGGGAGGTGGTTAGGGTGGCAGGACAGGGCATCTAGGCCAGCAAGTTGAAAGCTGGGGATATGTACAATTTTAAGGTTGAAATTGGTGAGGTTGAGGAGCCATCATGCCTGGTGATGATTGAGAGTCTGGGGGGAGTGGAAGTAGGTGAGGTTCTTATGATCGGTGTTACATTCATGTCCACTGGCTAATGCTCGACAGACGCTAGTGCAACAAGTGGATCTAACACCCAGCAACTGAATGCCCGGTCTGGTGGTCTCAGTGTCTGAGGTGAGAGATAGGGGTATGATCCCATACAGGCAACAGGGGTTCCTTCTGTAATGCAGGAAAGGAAGATAGACAAGAAGCGAGTCATTGATCCGATCAGGCTAAGGGTCCGCTGATCAGGAGTTCGAAGCTATGTATGATGGATCAGGTCTAAGTTAAGGTACAGCTGCATAGGGCAGACCTATATATAACTATGGGGAAACCTGTGCATCCATAAAGAGAAGCATTTGTATATGGTAACTGACATCAATAGGAAGCTATAGGAAGCAGTTCAGGACCAATACCCTACTCTGGGATCTATAGTAAGAATGTGAGCGAATAGAGTATGAACCAACAGAGATTGAGACAGAGTCTGAATAGTCAGTGAATAGATACCGAGAGACGTAGTGCAACACTGCAGTGGTGATACAGCCAAAGGGCGATGACGGAGGCAATGAGGGGAAGGCATGAGGCCAGGGATAGCCGAGGGGTACCAGTAGAGTATGTCCCAAAGGGCAATAAACAGTGATGCGAGCCAGAGGGTGTCAAGGCGTGACCAGGAATGGAAATGGAGTGTAGCTGGGGGCCAGATGAAGGATGCCAGGCCAGGAACGGTAGCTCACGAGCAAGCATGTGAGCTAGAAATGAAAAATCATAACAGTCAGTGAAAACCTAAACTAGAAAGGGGGATTCATGGAGGTAATGTCACCAGGCCTTGAGGGCCCTGATGACAGCAAGAAGTTCTCTATTGTAGATATTGTAGTTTCACTTAGCCAGAATGAAAGATTGGGAGAGGTAGGAACAAGGGTGTCAGTCACCATTAGCATCAGTTTGGAGGAGGATGGCGCCCAAGGTGTTATGGTTCAACCTGGGGGATGGGCAACCATAGATCTGAAAGGGGAAGCTCTGAACAAAGGGGGGCAAGGATGAAGGTGGTGATGCAAGTAGATGTGGATGGAGCATAGGGGGAGACTAGGATCTAGGGTCCGTGGTCTTGGTTGACTCAGGTCTAAGGTCTTATTGTCAAGAGCAAGGGATGCAATGGTCTAAGCCGGTCCAGTGACAGGCGAAGGCGGGTCGCACAAGGGTGAGCTTCAAGGGTAAGATTTGGAAAGCTAAGCTACAGTACAAGGTAGTGAGCAAGGGAACTAAATAGGGTACCCTATGGTGCACAGACCGCGCTGGAAGAGGTAAGTCTAGGGTGAAGGGGGAGGAGTGCACATGGTGTCCGAGCGGGGGTACTACAGCAGGGGCACAAGATGGAACAGAACGGGGGCAGTAACCGGAGATGAAGAGTGGAGATGAAAAGGGGTGCTGCCCAGGGTGGAGGGGAAGGGTTTGAAGAAGAACCTGGGCTAGGCTGTGTAGTTTAAGGTTTAAATGAAAGGGGTCATGACCGACCGTGACTGACAGAAGCATGAGATGTGAGAAGCATAGGTAGGGCTAGGGTGAGCGAAAGGAAAAGAGTATGAAGAAGAGTGGGCGTAGAAACGAATTGTAACACAAGGCATACTTAGATGCATCAGTGACAATGGCAAAGGGGGCAGAGAGGTTGGGAAGTTGGAGGATTGGCTTTTCAAGGAAGAGTTGTTTGAGCTTCTGGAAGGTGAACTCACACAAGGGGGACCACTTCCATTCAGTTGTCTTTTTGGTAAGGTTGATGAGGGGGTGGGTGACATTAGAGCAATGGGGAATAAACTGCCAGTAGAAGTTGGCAAAGCCAAGGAAGGGGTGGACTCCTCTAACATTGGTGGGTTGTGGCCAGGCAGAGATGTCTTTGAGTTTCACAGGGTCCATGGCAAGTTGGTCTGGGCAGATAATCATTCTGAGGTATTTGACCTCTTTTGTGGTGAAGGTACATTTCTTGAGCTTTAGGTGAAGGTCTAACTTGGTCATTCATTGGAGGACCCACTTGGTTCACTCCTCATGAGTCTTTGCATTAGGGGAGAAGATGAAGAGGTCGTCCATATAGATGACAAGCCATCTCTCTGCAATTATGTCGGAAAATGAATTATTCATGAATCTTTGGAACATGGCAGGAGAGTTGGTTATTCCGAAAAACATGACCATTGGTTCAAAGAGGCCTTTGTGGGTGATGAAAGTGCCTTTCCATTGGTGTCCATCTTTGATTCAGACATTGTTGTAGCCCTATCATACTGTACATCAAACTTGGTGTAGAGGTAAGAGCCATGGAGTTTGTCAATGAGGTCAGATATTAACAAAAGGGGGTAGGCATCTTGGATCATGTGCTCATTAAGGTACTGATAGTCTTGGCAGGGGCGAAGGGAGCCATCCTTCTTCTTTACAAAAAAGAAGGGGAAGGCCTGGGGAGTGTTTGAAGGGCAGATCTTCCCAGTTTTAAGGTTTTCATCTAGAAATGCTTCTGCCACAAGCCTTTCTTCTGGTGTGAGGGGATATTCTTTGGTGATTTTCAGGATGAAGGATTCATTAAGGTTGATTTCATGGTCATAAAGATGGGACAGCAGCATTACTGTGGCTTTTTTGTCAAAGACGAATGCAAACTGGAAGTATTCTGGAGGGAGGATGGTGGGTTTCTTTGCAGCCTCAGCTGCAATGGCAAGGTCCATGGCTGTAGTCAGTTTTCAGACAAGGAGGGAGTTCTGAGAGATGAAGTGGACACTGCATTTGAGGATGCTGTTATGATTCACTCATACATCTACTCTTTTTCCTTTACTTTGCCCCTGACATCACTAGACTCATTCCTTGTCCACAATCATGCTTTTCCCTTTGTGACTTAGAGTACTTTTGTGACTCATCACTGGTCTCAGTTGGTGCCTTTCATTTCAACCTTAAACTGTACAGCCTAGCTTGGGTTCTATTCCTAACCCTTTCCCTCTGCCCTGGGCAGTGCCCCTTTCATCTTTGCATTTCATTTCTAGTTTACTTCCTCCATTTCCATTCCACCCATGCCCTTGCTGTAGTATCTTTGCTTGGACACCATGTGTACCCACTCCCCTTTGCCCCATACTTACCATTTCTGACTTGGTCTGTGTGCAGTAGGGTACACTACTTAAACGTGCTAGCTAGCACATGTGGTTTCCTAGCTTAGCTTCTTGAATCTAACCCTTGAAGCTCACCCTTGTGTGATTCCCCTTCACCTGTCACTGGACCAGCTAAGGACCCACTGCTCTTGCTCTTGACAATAAGGCCTTTGACCTGAGTCAACTGAGGTTTTAGACCTTTGATCCTAGCCTCCCACTGTGCTCCTCTCTCTTTGCCTTTGTCCCCATTTTGACCTCAGTCTCTGCCACCTCACTGAGAGCTTCCCACTTTCAGGTCTATGGTTGCCCTACCCTGGTCAATCTGTAACAGATGCAGTTGACAGTGTACTCAGTGTAAGTGGCACAGATCCAGTTGTTTTCTGACATGTGATTGAGATATGAGTAGAGGTGGGAATTGTTGGAAGGAGTGGTGAGAAGGTGCTTAGGAAGTTTAGGGGGTTCTGGGCATTGGAACCTAGAGTCATGGTGGTGGGTGTCCATCACTTGAGCAAGAAAAAGCTCTTTGGACTGATCAATAGACTTGTTGAATTTGATACTGGGGATGGCCAAGTCAATGACTGGGTTAGCAGAGTGGAGCCAGAGAAGTCCAAGAATGAGGTTTTTATATCCACAGTTCATGACATGGAAGGTGACTCATTGGGCAATCCCTTCAATGTTAACAAAGAGGTCAGCAGTGAATTTAATTACCCTGTCCTTGTTGTAGGAGGCATCAATGTTTTGGACAAGAATGGATTCCTTGAGATGTTTGATGGGGAGGTGGTTTTTGTGAACAAAGTCCCAGTTGATGCAGGAGATGTCTGCACCACTGTTGATGAGGGCTCAGGTTTCAATGGCTTTCAGGGTGTATGAGGGTATAATGACTTGAACAGAGATTTGCATTTTCCTAGACATGTCTCATACTACAGTAGTACAGAAGCACAGGAGGAAGTAGGGGAAGGAGGCATCAAAGCTGCTTCCCCATTTAAAAACCTGGAGAGGTAAAATGCATCTGACATACAGCCAGGGTTTCTTCTTCTTCATTGTCATCAACATCTATCAGATTGGGGACATTGTCCTTCTCTCTCCCTTTCCCTTTGTCTTTGGTTTTCTTGGCTACAGTGTTTACCTGCTTCCAAGGGGTGGAGAAGTGGGGGCAGCAGGAGGACATGTGACCTGGCTTCCAGCAGCAGAAGCAGAGTTTCTTTTCCATACACTGCTTCCTTATGGCCAGTGTCATCTTTTCAGCTTTGACAGCAGAGGTATCCATCATATTGGGGTCTTTCTTTGAGGTGGAGGGGGAGAAGGATTGATAGGTTTGTCTGTAGGGCTGCTGGTTCCATTTGGTGATTTTGTCAGCCCACTCCCATTGAGTCTGGAAGTGGACAGCCTTGGCATACCATTCATTGATAGTGGTGGGAACAGTGTCAAGGGCCATAATGTGTCTTATCATTGACTGGGGAATTCTGGCAGTAAAGTGTCCAATAAGGACATTGTTACCAGTGATGCTGGTGCATTGTACCTGCCCTCAGAATTCAGAAATATAGGTTATGAGAGGGGGGTCAAAGGTGCAGTCCTTTTTAAGGTTCATCCATGCCATGGAAAGCCAAGCAATGGCATTCTCAATGGTGTCCTGGTGTTGGAAGGCCTTATAGAACTCTTTTGGGAAGTCAATGAAGGTCCTGAAGTTAACTGTGGTAGCAGTGATAGCATTTTTGCAGAACACTTTAGCCCAAGTCTTGGCCATCCCCTCAGTCATGTAAGAGAGAACAAAGGTGACCTTCTTAGGTTCAGAGTTGTAAACATCAACATTGACTAGAAGATAGAATTGAACAGTATCCAGCCAGCTTTCAGCCTTCTTATAGTCTCCATCAAACACTTCAGGGGTTCTGATATGGAGTTCAATGGGTTTGGTGGATGACATAGTGGGGAAGGGGGGTGGTACTGGAGGGCAGGTGACAGTTGGTGGATAATATGGGGCAGGGAGGGGAAAGACTGGCTGGGTGGCGATTGGGGTGGGGGAGGATGGGGTAGGTTTGCATGGGAGGGAGAGCTGGATGGAGAGTTGGTGGGCTAGGAGGAGACCAGAGTGCTCCTGTTCTTTTTCAGGGATAGGGACATTGAGGTCAGTGGACTGCTCTGACTCTTCCTTAGAGTAGGAATTTTCTTCAGTATCATCTGAGGAATCTGTGTAGGTGGTGCACCACCTGAAGTTGTTGGATGGGTGGGAAATGGTGGACAGTTTATGATGATAGTAACTGTGGTGAAAAAGCTTAGCTTTTGTTATGGTTCAACCAGAAAGGGGTGACTGTAGACCCGAAAGTGGGAAGCTTCTAGCAATGAGGAAAGAATGAAGGTGAAAGCTATGGGAGGAGACACAGTGAGAGGCAAGGATCAAGGATCCAAGGCCTCAGTCAACTCAGGTTTAAAGTCTTGTTGTTGAGGATAAAGATGATGAGTCCTTAGCCAGTCCAGTAACTGGTGAAAGGTGGATTACACAGAAGTGAGCTTTTCAAGATATGAATTTGGGAAGCTAAGCTATCATATGAGGACGCTAGTTGGTGGATTAAATAAGGTACCCTACAGTGCATGAACTGAGTCAGAACTAGTAAGTGTAGGGTAAAGGGGGAGGGGTGTGTACATGGTGTCTGAGCAGAGGTACTACAGCAAGGGCACTGGTGGAATAGAGACAGGGGAAGTAAATCAGAAATGAAGTGTGGAGATGAAAGGGACATTGCCTGGGGCAGAGGGAAAAGATTCAGAATGAAACCCAGGCTAGGCTGTGTAGCTTTAGAGTTTAGGTGAAATGAAAGGTACTAGAGACAAGCCATGAGAGTAAGTCAAGTTGCAAAGGGAAAAGGCATAGGTAGGGATGATGTGGAGAGGGATGAAGAGAGAGAGGAGCATAGCAAAATAGAGGGAAAAGAGTAGTATAATAGAATATACCTAATTTTTCATTTTTTACACTTAGCATTAACTTATACATTTCATCTTTACTTTTTCTCAATGCATGCATGTGACCATGGAAATACACATGTGACTAGGTCTAGACCTATGACATCACCAACATGTGTTATTAATTTCCACTTTTCTCTCATGTGTTGCTTCTTCCTTACTCATCTCCTTCTCAGGTTACTCATCATCTTTAGTAATATTTCCATGCCAAGCATGGTCCGTGCACATTCCTGTACCATATATAAAGTAGATATTCTATGACTGAAATCCCCAGTCTAATTCATTTTGTTGCTGGCTTTCAAGAACTACTAGCAGTATTGAGCATGTCTCTTTACTTGTGGTTTCATTGGAGCTCTAACAGCTTCTAAGTGAGAACTTGGCTATCTTATCCCATCCCATCTTTTTTCTACTTGCGCGAGGTTGAATGTAGCCCTTTAGTGGTCGCAGCCAGTGTTCAGAAACTCCACCCCTAGTGGTTCCATAACACTTGAATTAGACTATCATACACTGCCCAGATCCTAGGGCCAAAGGACTTTGTTTTTTCACTTTCACTTCATCTACCCCTACCACCTTTAGGGGATCACCTAAGAAGCAAAGCTTGTGTCTCATTAGTTTAGATCTTCTTCATCCCTCCCTTGAGGTAATATCCACGTGGAGGTCATACTCCATTTGCAAAGGTCAATGTAGCCCCTGCCATAGGGTTATGGCTGAGACTATCTCATTCTGTTAGTCCCCAAAGTAATTTGGGAGGTAGAGCATCAGATCATACCAGTTTATTAGTTTATGTGTAGTTTTGTTCCTGGTCACTGTGGCCCCCAGAGAACTTGTTATCAGACCTTTCAGAGAAGAAGATACTACATCTGGAAGAAGAAGTACTTTTTACGTTATTTCATTTGTCAAGTTCCCAGAGTCTGGTTGGAAGAGACTAAACAGTAAGTTCCATGTTGGCTCTAAATGTGGTGTGTGAAGTGCACTGCCAAACAGCGTGGGAATCTCACTTAGCTTTTGTGGAGGTATAGATAGTATATACTCTTAGCTACATAATCTGTCCCTGCGTCATGTGACCAGGTTCACAGGCTATGGAGATATGGGCAATTCAAAACAGCCATGTCATGGAAAGGGTTTTTGAGCTTTTGAGCTGATCACTAGGATCTTGGTCAAATCATAGAATAATTGCCATTGTTTGTTAATACAAACAAAGATATACATATAAATAGTATGTCTGAGTTTAAAAAAGTTCACACACTTCATAATTCTCAACTACTATTATGGTTAAATACCTACTTTTTATTTAACAAAGCATTCTTCTGCTTTTGCTTGATGCTGGCCACTCTGGTGGAGCCATTATGGGAAAAGCTGGTGTTAGCCCTTGTGATATGTCCAAACATCACT
>QFEL01000664.1:629-20416 GCA_003316195.1 Neoboletus brunneissimus | reverse complement strand
TCTCCATCCAAGTCTGTCAGTTTACTCGCGAGCGACGAGGTCGATTCTGCACGTTAGACGCTTCCCTCGTCTTGAGTGGCACACAAAGCTTACCCACCGAAGAATTCAACATCATCATCATCACCCGCTCCTCTTCTTCATTTCTATTGAATGCCCGTACAGCCCTACCATGCGTGCCTGACCGTCCATACCGAAGATGCTTTCGAGGAACTCCCATCCTGCAGCTATTGCCTGATGGACCCATGCAAGCATGTCGCCAACGTATCGAATGGGATCATGCGCATGTAGTTCAATTCAAGTTGTTCGCGGCAATCCAGAGTTCAGATGGGGCACTACATGTTAGAGCGTCAAGGAAGAGTGCAAGGAGTGTACTTTGCCTCACTTCTGAGAGGAAGGCGAAGCCATCGCTGGATGATTCAATTAATACGTGTGGTCAGAAAGACGATGTACGATACCTATGACAATAACTCGGGCCGCTGTGAAAGCCGACGGATAGCTTCACACACCACTGAGCTAGCTTTCCCTGCCCACCCCGGCTATCCGGCAGAACTCGAACGCCAACTAGTGGTAGGCGTTGTCGTAACCTTGTTCGCGATACGAAGATGTAGTTGCCATTATACTGAGTCGGACCAGTCAATGATTCTCTCCAGATTTTAACACTCTACAATCGGCTCGAATTCGCTTGGCCTTGTTATGATGACCGAAAAATACGCACCAAGTGAAATCTCGCGAGAAGTAATAGCCCCAACTTCGTCGTCACTGAGCGTGCTACCCGATCACATGGGAGGTGTTGGACACGTGCAACTACATCCATCGTAGCACCTTGACCGATCGTACGGACGAACATGAGTTGTTGTCGACCGACGCGGTTGATGCGTGGAAATAAATGTCGAAACAAGCTTGAAGCTTGAAGAACCATTCGGTTCCGTTGCATGCTGCAATCCGACTCGTACGTCATATATTGATCAAATATTCTGGCTACTGCCTCGTCCCCGAGTCGCAACAAATGCTACCATAAAGCATGGGGTACTACAAAAACAGGGTGATATACCTTACGGAAAATGGTGCGAAATGCGAGAACATCAATAGTCAAGTCCGAGAAAACAGGGACAGACGAATCCACCAAGGCAGCAGGTCAACTACAAGATATCTAGCGTCCGTATCTTCTGTCCGAGATAGCGTGGGGGAACGTTCTCGAGTAGCTGAGCGACGATGAGATGATCGGAAGCGACGCGTTTGTATTCATTATGGGATAGATGAACGAGCAATAACGCGCCGAAAGGCTGTCTGAGACGCGCAAAAAGCCGTAACGCTCTGGTAAGCTTGTCGTATGAAGGGGGTACACTGTATGATGAGAAGGGAGAGAGGGCATCAGGATTACTCTTCCTGCCAACCCCACCGAGTGGGGTGAGCGATTCTACGTCGTCGTCCACAATCAGGTCCTCGAAAGGAAGGGTGGGGTCGAGAAGGCACTGGAGCCATGGATGCACGAGGACCAGATTGTTCAGGCCAGATAAGTCCTCCGTTGTCTTGATTTCGACATTCCCAAGTCCGGATGTCATGCCACGATAAAGGGGCGGAGAATCATCGCTCGAGACCAACGTGCCTCTCAGTGGAAACATGATGCAGGGTAAGCTCAATCGGCGGCTGGCAAGACGTGGCGATGGGAGAAGGGCGACCCGACCGTATAGCATCAAAGCCGATTCGGGAGATGAGGTCATCCGTAGTTCCGCGACCAAACCGTCCATCTTGTTATCTTCGATCAGCGATGGGATATAGAGTGACACTGGCTCGCGATATACACTAATTTCCGCAGGAAGGCAGCTGTTATAGTCCGATGCCTTCCCCGTCCAGGCTAGAATAGTCGCATCACCCGACCGAGTCAACACCTCTTGTAACAGGCGACCGAGAGCGCGTTGCTGGCCCTCGCCATAATTGACTTGAATAGAGACATCAAATATACCAAAGAGCGAGTAGGCGATATCCTCTTGTTTCGTAGCGATCCGCGTCGCGGCGAGGCGGAGCTTCTGTCGTACATTCTCCGATCCAGGTCGGAGAGAGAGTAGAACCTCTACATCGATGCCGGTCGCAGCCGCCATCTCGTCCATGATTGTGGATGAATCCTTGTGGTTATACACACTCTCTTCAGGACGATAAGGCTTCCAATCTTCGGTGTAAAAACGGATAACCCGGGATGCAAAGAATTCCTGCAACGTCCATGCGCGAGTGTTCCAAAGACACCTCACGAGAGCACGCAGGTCCGAGTCGGACCGTACACCCTTCAGGTGAACAATTGTGAGGGCGGATTCATGGTACCATTTGAACATCGAGGTCAGTGATTCCTGAAGCACTGAGCCGTCCGTTTTGTTGATACAACACGTGTCACACCATGCCCAGTGTAACCCAGCATCCCGCACTGTCATGCAGAACATCACCAACTTCGAGACTATGGGTGATGCTGCCAATTTGTGTACTGATTCATGGAGGACATCGTGAAACAGTGGTTCGGCTCCTTCCCAAGTGTGGGAGAACGTGGCGTATCGGAAGTATTTCCGAACGGTCTGGGTGATGCGAGAGTCGCCGTTGGGGTGTCTTGTCGTAATGGATGCAACGAGCTCCTTGAACTTTGGATCGGCTTCAAATTCATCCAGACGCTTCTGCTCGTCACAAAGATGACCAGTCTCCGTGTTGACGAGGACGAGCGGAGCATCCCGCTGAGTCTGCTTCACATAGTTGCGAATATCATCAATCGTCTGCAAAGGGCTCACATAGTCGTTACGCAGCGCTGCAATAGGCCGAATCCTGAGACGATGTTCTCGCACGAGTCAGAATATGCTTACCCCGAGTAACAGGATTCTGGGATAGCTCAAACATCAGAAGCATATCATTATATGCATTGATTGCTTCATCATAACAGCGAGCACCAAGTAGTGCTGCATGCCTTCTTTCGTGGCCACGTGGAGACGACGGGTCCAGTTTGATGGCCTGGCATCGCATTAAATTTGTGCTCCAGCGTAAATTAGGATCCATGTACCGCATCGGCATCCTCCAGCGAATCATTCCATGAGCCAATGCAAGCTCGTGCTTTGCTTCGCTTGATCAAAAGATCTACGGACAGAGGATCGAGGGTCAATGCTGTAGTGTAATGGACAACAGCATCTCCGCATGAGGTAGAGTCCATCGCGATATCTCCAAGTTGTTCTGATGCCTGGAGACAACGTGCCTTGAAGTCTGATATTCAATGTCAGGGTACCAAGGGCCACGAGCCAAGAAATGAATGCTCACTAGCAACCCACTCAATTTCATCTATAGACTTTGTTTCGTTCTCGGGGATGTTCGTCGTTGTGTGGAAAGAATCTCCATGGCGCCCCTTGCAGCTACTCGTGCCTCCTCCTAGCTCGCTCTCCATCTGTCGAAAAAACTTGATCGCCTCCGAAACGCGACTGTCCTCTTGAAGAACATCGCAGATTGCCCGGCAGATGAGAAATCTTGGGAGATTAAACTAATCGCGAAGACTGTCAATGTCCGGCGTCAGACTATCATGTAAATCCTACCTTGGCGGCAGCACTCAACGCTCGGTTGGGTGAGCTACGAATTAGCACGATGCTTGCCCACTTCTTTAGCAATGTGTTCGGGGTGGAGGGACTGAGTGACAATGCAGCAGAGTAGGCTGTAATCGCATCATCTTGTTTCTTGGCGTTTGATGCCTCATCTCCAATTATTTCCAGTCGCGATATGCATTGGCTTGTAAACTCTAATGGTAGAGATTGAACAATTTGTCCTGATGTGCGACGCCAAAACTCACTGCCAAGCCAGTCCATTATCATCTTGTTGGCTTTGACCCCTTCGCTTATGGTGTTGGTGATCTCGAGGAGAGAGAGCGCAGCATTGATTATGCGGCCCTCAGCATACAAGGCTTCGCATTCATGTTTTTTCTCGTGCACACCAAGGATCCGGAGGAGGCCATCCGCTCTGTGTTGTGACTCGGAGAGCTGGTTACGGAGTTGCTGGATAGTTTCTTCGAGACACGCAACCTTTTTGTCTAATAGGCGCGGATGTGAACGACACGCGAGTCAGGGTGGTAACAAACACACTCAAGTTCTCCTCCCGTGCACGCAGGGAGCTGATTGTCTGTTTGAGATCGGCCTTTTCTACATCCGTGCCTTGGCCCGGGATTTCCTGCTGAGCAAAATTCCGCAGCGGTCAACGACGCGGGGTCTCACGCAGCGAGATGCAAGTGGTCTTACACGATCAGAGTATGATGAGGGAATAATGTCACAGAGACTGCGAAGGGTGATTGTCGTGCCCGTAGCGATCACAAGGTCGTGGTGTGTTGAGATAGCCATTGAGCTGACACGAGCTGGATACCGGACGAGAGAAACGATATGCTTGTGGGTGGTAGTGTCCCAGAACGAGATCGATGAGTTTGCGGAAACTGCGATGAATGTGCCGTTGCTCGCCAGGGCGATGCAAGTGGGTTCATTGCTGCTGTGGATGGGCCATTGAGAGAGCGTCGTCCCAGTGGACACGTCGAGACAGTTGATGTTTGCATTGCGAGATAAGGCAAAGAGTTGCTTGCTATCACCGGTCCAAGCGAGGGATTGGTTACAGGAGAAGGGGACGTCAATTACAACGTCGACGAGGAGGCGGCTGCTCCGACTGTCGTAGATCCGAACGGTGTTGCGCCACGTGGCAGTGGCGACGAGATGGCCATCGGGCGAGAATTTGACCGCGCCCACCTTGTTGCCGTGTTTCAAGGGGCCGAGCAGTCGCTCGCCAGTCGAGAGTGACCAGACGCAGGCAGTCAAGTCACGCGATCCGGTCGCGATTCTCGTCCCATCCAGCGAGACGTCCACCGCCTCTACCGCATCCCTGTGTCCTCTGAACGCGGTCACTTTTTCGTGGCTCTCCGCGTTCCACACCGTCACCAAGCCACTGGTCGTCACGACCCACTTTCCGTCTCGTGACACTGCGATGCTCGAAATAGCACTCCCCGCATCCAGTGGCGTCCCCACCTCCCTGCCATCTTCCACTCGCCAACGTCGAATCTTTCCATCATCATCACTGCTCACGACGTGGTTCCCATCATCGAGGAAAGCAACTGACCCTATGCTCCTTCGACCGTCGATTTCGATTGATTTTATTCGTTGGTCAACGATGCTCGGGGAGTTACTGTTTTCACTCGAAAGTTCTTGGGTTCCTATCAGTATCGCACTCTCAAAATGTCTCGTCTGGATACTCACCATTCCTTGACCCACCCCCTCTGCTCGAAGACATACTCGGCCAGGTAACAGAGCGTTGGAAAGAAGGATATTCGGTCGTCTATTCATCTAATGTTGCCTGGCATGCACGTGCCTCCTTATCGATATACATCAGTTCACACACCTATATCATCTCTCGGCGCTTGTTCTCGCTCCACGAAAGTCGTCATTACGGTAGTGACATGAGAGTTACCGATAGGAAAATCACAGTGCAAGTTGTTCGAGCCGGAAATGGAAAGTAGCGACTACTAAACAAGCAGCAGTCTGGCTACTGGCGATGGTCGCTTCCACAAAGCTACGTTTCGGAAGAGTTAAAGATTTGATTGTTTTGAATTCCATAGGTTCTGAATTGGCCATATTCGAATTTCCGTTCATCATGGTTCTGACGCCACCGAATATCAAGTTCTCCAACTTTGCTCCTTGTCAGGGTGATTCCAGAGTGCACTCCGCTTCGGGGTTGTGTCCTCGTCAACGATCCTTGCACCCATGGCGAGAATCTCAAACGACGAGATATATTGTTTTCCACTCCCAGTTTTCTTGTTCTGCCTTTCCTACATATCAAGTCAAGCTCTGCAGAACCCAAGACCGACACAAAACATATCGGTTCGTTCTTCGATGAATACAAAGGTGCCTCTGCACGGACATGTTGTGCACGGGAAACACAAACGTGGTCGGCGTATTTACCTCACGATGCATTGCGACCAGCGCTTCTAAACGTTCTCATCCAAAACCTCCCTACAAGTTCGCAAATTTGTTCCCGTACAAACTCTGTAACCACAGGCAAGTCCAAGAAACGGGGGTTGGCGTAATCTAAGGGCGATGCTGCTTACCTTGCGAATTTCACTCGCCCAAAGTCCACTAGTTCGGATGATCGTCTTTGTCATCTTCGAGGTTGCTAACGGTATTCTCAGTCTATACATTTGGGGCCTATATCTGCCTTCTGCAGCGTCCGATCTTGGATTGGAGGGCATCCCGATGCTATGTGGATGGTATCAGGTAGACACTTTCAAGTTGAAGGCCACACAAAAGGAATTTCGGGACGGACAAGTATGTCCACACCTTCTTTGTATCGCACCACCCTAGACTAAATGAACCGTCTCCATCGAACATGAGCTCTCAGAGCAGTATCTTATTGTGGAAATATTATCTAGATCCGCTCGAATCTCAGGGATACTATCCTGTTCGGCGTGCACAAACAATCAAGCAGGACTTGGTTGGATGAAGATTTAAACCCTTTGTCGATGAATGCACCGACCACTAATTCCCACCACCCTGCAGCCCCTTCCTGATCTCCCTCATCTTGCCCCCCAATCTAGGCCACGATTGCAGGATCATCATCTATGCCCTCTTTCTCTGCGTTTCCGCCTTTCCGCACCTCTACGCCTTCATCCCTGCCGCCCACGTCTCCGACTCAGGACGGGGCATGTCACATAACAACCTCACCTCCCAAGATCGTTCTTCCTTCCTGCCGAGTCCAGATGTCCAATCCCTCTCGGGAGAATCAACTATCGGGAGGTCTTTGCGAAGCGGGACTCGGACAGGACTCTTACCTTCTTTGTACTGCATGCTCGCAGTAGATGGCGTCCATGCCTTATATGAAGACGGGGGCAAAAAAAAAGGAGAGTAACAACGAACATTCGGATAATGGCAGGGCAAGGGCAAAAGGAAGGAAGAAACTTGAACGTACCCTCGAGCGATCGACCGGTCGTCTCAGGGATGAAGAAATAAACGACCAGCACAGCAGAAGAAGAAGGAGAAGAAGAAGGCGGGGCGAGGCTGAGATGGAATATAGCACCTCTTCTGCGTCCCCGATTCTGGAGTCTCTGTGCACGGCTTCCGTTACCCACGTAGGTCCCCCACGAGATCTCTCCAAACGTCCGAGTTGGGCTGGTGATCATCGCGATGGCAAAATTCAACGGCTAAATATGTCCTGATCCGAACGTTCCACGGGACGATCGGCATGGGACTTGAGAGAGGGGATGAGAGACGGACGGACAGACCTCAACTCACTGCGTTTGTCGGGATAACCACGGTGTGGGACTCAGGATAGGGGACGACCCGGAACAAACGGAAAAGGAAGAGATTAAAAAGGCGTACATGGAACCAAGCGACAGCCAACTACGGCCCACCTGATCGCGTGGAAAATGTTGAACACGAACAACAGCACCACGCTGATTGTCATCATCGTACTGTCAATGTTGATGCTGGATACAATTGCCGACAACATCATAGCGCCTTCACTGATCGTACAAACGACCATGAGCTATCATTGACCGATGTGAGTCAGGTGCTAGTGGTGATAAACGATGCGAGCTTGAAGAAATATTCGGTTCATACATGCTGCGACCCAACTCGTACGTCAGTGAACACAAGGTGCCTGTAATCATTCTGGCTACTGCCTGGTCACCGAGTTACAACAAACGCTACCGTGATACTGTGGATGAGGTACTACAAAAACAGGGTGATATACCTTATGAAAAACAATGCAAAATGCGAGAACATGTAACGATCAAGTCCATGGTAGCAAGAGCAAGATATCCGGAAACAACAAGTCAACTACAAAATATCTAGCGTCCGTATCTTCTGTGCGAGATAAGGCGGAGGAACGTTCTTGAGTAGCTGCACGACGATGGGGTGATCGGATGCGACACGTTTGTACTCATTATGCGATAGAGGAACGAGTAATAACGCGCCGAAAGGTTGTCTGAGACGCGCGAAAAGTCGGAGTGCTCTGGGAAGCTTGTCGTACGAAGGGGATACGGTGTGTGATGTAGAGGGAGAGAGCCAATCGAAACCGCCGTCCCCGCCATCCCCATCGAGTGGGGTGAGTGGTTCCGTGTCATCATCCACAATCTCGGAAGGAAGGACAGGATCAAGAAGGCACTGGAGCCATGGATGCACGAGAACCAGATTCCTAAGGCTAGATAAGTCCACCGTCGTCTTGATCTCGACGTTCCCGAGTGCAGATGCTATGGCATGATAAACCTGCTGAGAATCACTGCTTGAGACCAACGGGCCTCTGAGCGGAAACACGATGCATGATAAGCTCAACCGGCGGCTGACAAGACGGGGGGATGCGAGAACGACGACTCGATCGTACAGTATTAAAGCCGAGTTGACATATGAGGACATCCGTAGTTCTGCGACCAAGCTGTCCATCTTGTCGTCTTCAATCGACGGCGGGATATGAAGTGAAGCTGGCTCGCGATATACACTAATCTCCGCAGGAAGGCAGCTGTTATAGTCCGATGCCTTCCCCGTCCAGGCTAGAATGGTCACGTCACCTGACCGAGTTAAGACCTCTTGTAACAGGCGACCGAGAGCGCGTTGCTGGCCCTCGCCATAATTGACTTGAATAGAGACATCAAATATACCGAAGAGCGAGTAGGCTATATCCTCTTGTTTCGTAGCGATCCGCGTCGCGGCGAGGCAAAGCTTCTGTCGTACATTCTCCGATCCAGGTCGGAGAGAGAGCAGAGTTCGTACATCAATACCGGTCGCAGCCGCCATCTCATCCATGATTGTGGATGAATCCTTGTGGTTATACACGCTTTCTTCAGGACGATAAAGCTTCCAATCTTCGGTGTAGAAACGGATAACGCGGGATGCAAAGAACTCTTGCAATGTCCATGCGCGAGTGTTCCAGAGACACCTCACGAGAGCACGCAGGTCCGAGTCGGATCGTACACCCTTTAGGTGAACGATCGTAAGGGTAGATTCGTGGTACCACTGAAACATTGAGGTTAGGGATTCCTGAAGCACTGAGCCGTCCGTTTTGTTGATACAACACGTGTCGGACCATGCCCAGCGCAACCCAGCATCCCGCACCGTCATACAGAACATCACCAACTTCGAGACTGTGGGTGATGCTGCCAAATTGTGTACTGACCCATGGAGGGCGTCGTGGAAGAGTGGTTCGGCCCCTTCCCAAGTATGGGAGAACGTGGCGTATCGAAAGTATTTCCGAACGGTCTGGGTGATGCGAGAGTAACCGTCGGGGTGTCTTGTCGTAATGGATGCAACGAGCTCCTTGAATTTTGGATCAGCTTCGAATTCGTCCAGACGCTCCTGCTTGTCACAAAGATGACCAGTCTTCGTGTTAACGAGGACGAGCGGAGCATCCCGCTGAGCCCATTTCGCACAGTTACGAACAACATCCATCGTCTGCAATGGGCTCACATAGTGGTTACGCAAATCTGCAACAGGCAGAACCCTCAGACGATACTTCTGTGCGAGTCAGGAAATGCTTACCCCGAGTAACAGGATTCGGAGATTGTTCGAGCTTCAGAAGCATGTCGTTATACGCACTGATTGCTTCATCGTAATGGTGAGTGCCAAGTAGTGCTGCGTGCTTTCTTTCGTAGCCATTTGGAGACGACGGGTCGAGTTTGATCGCCTGGGATCGTATTAAGTTCTGCTCTGGTGGAGAGTAGCATGCACGTACCGCATCAGCATCCTCCAGTGAATCATTCCATGACCCAATCCTAGCTCGCACCTGGCTCCGTTTGATCAAAAGGTCTATGGATAGGGGATCGAGGGTCAATGCTGTAGTGTAATGAATGACGGCATCTTCGTATGAAGTAGAGTCCACGGCGACATCTCCACGTTTCTCTAATGCCTTGAGACAACACGCTTTGAAATCTGACATTCCATGTCAGAGGGCGCCGAGGCACAAACTGAGTAAGGAATCCTCACTGGCAACCCACTCGGTTTGATCCATAGATTTTGTTTCGTTCTCGGGGATGTTCGTCGTGGTGTGGGAGGAATCTCCATGTCCCCCATCGCGACTACCCGTGCCCTCTCCTAGCGCGCTCTCTATCTGTCGGAAGAACTCGATCGCCTCCGAAATGCGACCGTCTTCTTGAAGAACATGGCAGATTGCACGGTAGATAAGAAACCTTGGCAGATTGAACTAACTCGCGAAGACTGTCAACGTCCGGCGCCAGACTATCATGTAAACCCTACCCTGGCGGCGGCAGTCAATGCTTCGTTGGCTGAGCTACGAGTCAGCACTGCTCTTGCCCATTTCATCAGCAACGTGCTCGGGGTGGAGGGACTGAGTAACAACGCAGTAGAGTAGACTGCAACCGCGTCATCCTTATTGTCGGCGCTCGATGCCTCATCTCCCACTATTTCCAGTGTTGATATGCATTTGCTCTTGAACTCTGATGGTAGAGTTTGAATATTTTATCTCGGTGTGCAATATCAAAACTCACTAGTAAGCCAGTCCATTATCAGCTTGTTGCCTTTGACTTCCTCGTTTACGGTATTGGTGATCGAGAGGAGAGAGAGCGCAGCATCAATTATGCGGCCCTCGGCATACAGGACTTCGCATTGATGTTTCTGCTCGTGCGCATGCAGGATCCGGACGAGTCTATTCACATTGTATTGGGAATCAGCACGCTGGATGTGGAGTTGCTGTTCAAGGTGGGCGATTCTGGTGTCTAACGGACGACGGTGTGAATGAAGCGCAAGTCACGAGGACGGTATACGCACTCGAGTTCATCTCCTGCGTGCGAAGCGATTCGATGGTTTCGCTCATGCGATCTTTCTCCTGATCGGCGGCGCGTTGTGAGTCAGAGAGCTGGTTACGGAGTTCCTGGATAAATTCTTCGAAATGCGCTATTCTCTTGTCTGATAGACACGGATGTCAATGAAGCATGCCCCAGGGTGGCGATAGACGTACTCAATCTCTCCTCCCGTGCACGAAGGGACCTGATTGTCTCCTCGAGATCGGTCTTTTCCGTCTTCACGAGTTCGTTTTGCCGATCTGCGAAAACCTGCAACAATCAACAACGCGGGGACTCACGCAGCGAGATTTTAACGCAAGTGCACTTACATCCGAGTCGTCAATGCATGATAAGGGAAGGATGTCGCGGAGACCGCGAAGGGTGATTGTTTTGTCTCCGGTCATCGCAAGGTCATAGTTTGTTGAGATAGCCATCGAGCTCACGCGAGCTGTATGCTGGATGACGGACCCGATTTGGTTGTGCGTTGTCATACCCCAGAACGAGACCGATGACTCTGCGGAAGCTGCAATGAATGTGCCGTTGCTTGCTAGAGCGATGCAGTAGGGTTCATTCTTGCTGTGGATGGGCCATCGAGAAAGTGTCTTCCCAGTGGATACATCAAGACAGTTGATGTTTGCATCGCGAGATAAGACAAAGAGTTGCTTGCCATCGCTGGTCCAGGCGAGGGTCTGGTTATGAAAGACTAGGGGTACTTCGATTGGGACGTCGATGAGGAGGCGGCCGTCCTTGCTGTCGTAGATCCGAACAGACTTGTGGGACCACGTAGCAGTAGCGATGAGACGTTCGTCGGGTGAGAATTTGACGGCAGAAACGCTGTTCATGTGCTCCAAGAGGCCGAGCAGGGGCTGACCAGTCGGGAGTGACCAGATGCTCGCAGTACTGTCATACGATCCGGTCGCAATCCTCGTCCCGTCCAGAGAAACGTCCACCGCAAACACCGAACTCTCATGTCCTTGGAACGCGGTCACTTTTTCGTGGCTCTCCGCATTCCACACCGTCACCTCCCCGCTGATCGTCCCACTCACGACCCACTTTCCGTCTCGTGACGCTGCGATATCCCAAACATTACTCTCCGCATTCATTAGCGTCCCCACCTCCCTGCCATCTTCCACCCGCCATCGTCGAATCATTCCACCGCTGCCACCGCTCACAACGTGCTTCCCATCGGCGAGGAATGCGACTGACAATATGCTGCCTCGCCCATCGATTTCGATCGGTTTTGCTTGCCGTCGGTGAACGGTGCTGGAGGAGGAGCAGTCTTCATTCGACCCTTGGGTCCCCATCGGTGTCGCACTCTCAAATGTCTCGCCCAGGTACTCACCATTCGTTGACCACCCCCCTCTGCTCGAAGACATAGTCGGCCAGGTAATAGAGCGTTGGAAAGAAGGATGTTCGGTCGTCCATTCATGGTACGCCAATGTTGCCTGGTGTACACGTGCCTACTTATTATATACATCAGTTCACACCCCTATTATGATCCCCGCTACGGTAGTAGTGGGTTCTATGGGGTGCAGTTACAGTTCGTTTTGGCAGGCAAATGTTCATTTTTACGTTTATGTTTATTTATATTTACATTGTCATATTTACACTGATGACTGATTTAGGTTGTATATCGAATGTCGGTCCTTTTGTGTTGTTGTCTCACACTCATATATTCTTGCGGTCGTCCAGCCTAATCCCTTGCTTTTCTCTGTCATGCGCCTGAATGGTTACTCTGTCATTGGTCGTTTCGATCATACCATCCATCGCTGTATCGTTTCGCCCGCCGTTGCATCAATCGCAACATCAGCAGTGTTCTCACCATCGCCAGCGGATGGCACGACGGTTCGCTGATAACACTCCGGGCTCGGAAGTTCCTTCTCTACTAAACTTTTGAAGCTAGTCCAGTATAGGCACCTGTACGAATCACTTGTGTAATGATCACCATACTCAAGCAAGTACAAAGACACCTGCTGAGCCGACAACTCCTGATGCGAAATCATAGAATATGCACATTTCTGGAGTAGGTGTTTTGCATGCAACCTCAAGTCGTCCGCTGTCGGATCGTACTCGCCCACTTTGCTGACAGCAATATCCAAAGCTGAGTAAGTAACATGAGCTTTCAACTGAGTTTTCGTGATGTAGTACAGAGGTCACAAGCGGCATTCCCATCACCACTATACGCATCCTATTGTATCAGCCTTTGCGTAACTGAAGGCGCTCCATCCTTACTTCCACCGTCCGTTGAAAGTGCAGAAAAACGTTTGTAGACAACAATGTGGAGGTTGATTTACTAACCATGCATTTCCTGACGTGCCTTGCACTCGGCACTTATGAGCTCATGCTTAACACAGAAACAGCTGGACGAGATTACACTGACGACTTACATAGCATCGAAAATTGCCCTCAGGCACATGTCACCCCATATTGATGACATCCAATAACCTTCTGTGACACCGACGTCGAAACCCAGTTTGCATTTGATACTATTATCAGCGAGGGATCCCTTGACGATCGGGACGAGTGAATATAATATACTATGTCAACTAAAGCAAGACAAATGTAAGTGCCATTCGTCATTATCAATAGGGTCTCATATTGTCTTGTGCTATGCCATTCCCCTTGTTCCTCTTGCTTATTTGTCGATACATCATGAAATCAACACATTTAGTTTGCTTTTTGTTACTGGATCATCCACCATGTCTACTGTAATGCCGGGCGTTGCCACCCTTGGCACCACTTTTCCCGAGCCCCCCGTGTCCTGTCAGGCCAGTTTTTATGTACACTATAAATATCCTCAGAGGATTAACATCCTCGGGGATCCCTTACTACGTGACATAATAGATCTTAAATGCTCTCATGAGGCTCTCATGAGGCCCTCTGTAGGTTATCCGACACTCTATGTAGGTTCCCCTGCTGTCCAGATTTCTTTTTCATATCCTCTGATGAGCCTCGTGAGGTTCTCGTTGCATCCTCGATGATGACACATCCCGCCGCCATCTGCCACTGCCGCCACCCGCCTCATCTCACCCTCTCGCGCCATCGTGCTGCATTGACACATTGTTGCACCCTTGCCCTGGCCTTGTTGCGACGACGACACATGATACTACCGCGACATTGCCATTCTCCCCACCGGCACCAACGAGATCTTGTGTCGAAAGCCTCCCTTCCTCTGCGCATCACTACATGCTATCACCTTCAGCACAAATCTTGCTGGGTATGCGTCACCAGAAATCTTTGAAAACCTTCTTGGACAAGACTTCATTGGTGGAATGGGATGAAGATGGGTGGGAAGACCTGCACTATCTGTGGAAACCCAGTGATGATTACGGACGACACGAACACATACCAGCTTTTCAGTTACTCTATCTTTGCCACACCACAGGAGGATTTTTTGGAAAGTGCGCAAACATTGTGATTTGGCTAGAGAGGGCTCTATCATGACTAACTATGCGCCTACAGGCTTTTACGCATCACTCGGATCATGACGTTTAAGCGCTGTTGTTCAAGACTTTATACTCCTCTTGAACAAGAGATCGGATTTGAAGACTGCCTCTGATGTTCGGGCCCTCGTGCTCAAGAGGCTACCCTTGTTCCAACCTCTGAATGAGTTGGTGACTACATGTCCACCGATCCCCTTCCACTTCCGAACCCACTAACAATGCCTACCCCATCAGTAACGCGCTGCAAAATTTGAGTAGATTCAGTCTCCCCAGGCTCTACAGTATGCTCGAGTTGCATTTGGTATGAATACATGAACATTGGTATCCATCCTCGGTTACTAACAATCCAACCAGGGAAAATAGAAGACGTGAAGGTGTTTGATCATTACGCCTCCCGCTTAGATATAACCTTCCGACAACTTCGTTGTACATCTTTTGTGACATGGCTGGAGGACCCATCATGTTCAACAGGAATGGAAGCATTTTCCTCAACCTACGCTATCTCGGAGCACTCAGTTTATGTCTTTCGTCATGCACAAACTTGTCATTTTGTTTAAGTTATTATATATCACACCCTCGCCGACAACCTGAGCAAGGTACAAATTTAGTTATTCGGCCCAACTGCTAGTTATTTTCTAGCCTGCCGTGTCCTCAGTCGCTTTGCAGGTGGGCGCTCCACCTCCAATGATCCGTCACGAAGTACTCTTTGTCCGGCCGACTCATTGCTTTCAATTTTGTTCCTCACGCGAGAGGACGAAGTCTAGAGAATGTGTGTCAGGGATATCAATACATGAAATAAGGAAGGTTCGTATGAGAACCTGTGGTGCTGCATCGGCCAAACGAGCCTGCCGCTCTGCCCCTGTCTTGTACATACTCATTGGGTCGTTCGAGTCCAGGCGCTCAGTGAGGGTACGATCATTCGTACGTTCCTCCTCGCCCGGCTGTACCTCAATAGCAAAAGTCTGGAAATCAAAGATCAGCTATTGGATGTACTCATACTAGCAAGTGCATACCACGGGCCCGTCGTGTGTACATGTCAGTGACACAGAGTGGAGTGTCACACCATTTGGCACAGAGAGGTGAATGATGTTTTCGCCTGGAGGGTTCAGCATGGGGAGAGGCGAGGCGAGCTCCTGGTGTGGACTGCAATGCATGTATTTATGGGGCTCATGAATGCTTCGATTCTGGTGACAATGGTGTTGATGATTGGGACTGCTCTTGCCCTCGTCTTCGCTCACTCTGGCCTTATTGTCATGCCGACAAGCACTTTTTCCAGAGTAAAAGGGATGTTCAATTTCGACTCTTTGGGATGATACATTGTACATGATTGGAAGGGGTTCACCGAGACACAAGGACACAACTACGCAAACCAGCAGGCCTCCTTCAACCTAATTGCCTCCAACATCATGTTGTGGGCAATATCATAACCCTCCACGCTGCGGAAACACGCGCCCTTGACACGGTTGACGTGCAGACATGCATGGTTCCTGACATATGTACCATTAGTTTTCAAGTTGTTTAAATTCTGTTGGGAAAAGGGACCCTTACCACCCGGAAAAAATGCCAACGCGATTGCCTCGAGTGACCAGATAAAACGGGCCAGATGAGTTGCCCGGAGCAGGGATGTCGAATACGAACCCTTCAAACATCTCCTGGTAACGTCTGTCTGGCCCTGGCCCTCCAGGTACGAAAGTGTCCACTGGTCCAAGGGAATTGACTGTGGTGACCCCAACCACAGGTGTGGTGGCCGCAGGAACAGAGGTTGAGTGGTCCGCCTTGGGATGCGCATCGGAAAGGTTGAGTGAAGCCAACGAGATTTCGGAGGGGTCTGTGAGAGCAGAATGGCTGGACAAAGCTGGCAAATTGGGTGGGGAGACAGTGGCCAGGCCCGAGGGGGAGTTTGTGGTGTTGTCTACAAAGTGCTGTATGAGGTCCATGGCTGCCTTGTTGAGTGACACCAACTGCATCTTCAAGCGTATGACCAATTCTACATATGTGTTAGTTATAACAAGTCAGTGAAGTAAAAGTGGGATGAACCCTGCTCAGCGGCCAAGGTTCTAGTGGGCTTCGAGGGGGAGGAGGGCATGGCGACAGCGGTGAAAGACACAGTTAGAACAGACCAACAGGGAGCGGTGGGAAAGGGCCTCCACCATGGGTGTGGTTTAATACCCTGTGCCTTCAGTACACCACTAGAATTATCTGTCAAAGGAAGTGAGATGCGAGACACCGTCCATAACTGTCCATAGATGCGCGCGAACACTCCTCTCTCCTGTCCTGTTCATGGCAGACACAAGTGAGACGCCACAAGACGCTGTCACCTCATGTTCTCCATGAACGGAGCATTTGCACATTCATGCGTCTGTGGTGTTAGTCAATCAGGGGGTAGTGAGCACTGAGGCCTGAGGACCGAACTTTCGGGGAACCAACACTTCGATGACTCACAGATATTAGTCATTCTGACTATCGGATATACCAGACAACAGGATCAATTTCAAACACGATTATGTACTAAGCAAAAACCTGTTAAGATCTACATCAAGATGTGTGACTAAAATAATGTATCCTGCTTCATTGCGACGCCAAATATTCTACGAGGTTCTCGGAAGTGCAGGGAGGTGCAGTGGAGGATCATATGCTATGATGTTCTCGGGGGGGCGGGGAGGTGTGGTAGAGTGCCTTGACCCTTGCCCAACGCGGTTGGTGGTGGCTGGAAGGCAAGACCGTACGATGCATTTTGAGGTACACGATATGGACCTGCCAAACCCTCACGAGGTATTCCGAAGCCCTGTGCAAAATTGTACATGTCCCTCGAATACATACCGACTCCTCCAGCACCATCATGGTAGCCTCCCATGCTTCCGAAGTCAGTGTAGTTGACATGACGTGGGTCGAACCCCATCGGCAGACAACCATCCCCCGGGTATCCTTGCTGCTGGCTGTAAGCAAGGGGTGGCCCAGATGGGAAGTAGCCAGAGGTGCGATCATGAGGGGGAACCATCCACATGCGCTCCAGTGGTCCCGGTGGTCCTTGTCCTGCACATGTGTCATGAGGGATTGAAAGGGGCATGGTGGTCAGAATGGTGGTCAGAAAATGTGGAGACGGCATCGGGGGAATGCTTGAAGAGGAGGTTGAAGCTACGGAAGGAAGGGGGAGAAGTGAGGAGGCTGGTGGAGGGTTCTCAGAGGACAGCCCAATGAGGGGTTGATGTGGTTGAATGGTGTCGGCAGAGGGAGGAACTGGTGCCTCTGGAAGCTGGGACGTAACAGGGGGAGAGGGCGTGACATGAGGAGCCGCTTCGGTGAAGGGGTCGAAGGAGGAGCAATTGGATCAGAAGGCCCTTTGACAGGTTTCTGAAGGGTGGCGAGAACCACACGGTCGGCACCCTCTACGGACGCACCCGTGCTGCAGAAGGGGTCCTCAGGATCAGAGGGATGGTCCCTCTTTACCACCCGGGGCCGTGGACGTGGACAAGGGCAGGCTTAGACGAATTTAGTAATTTCTCATTTAACTTCCACTTCATAAACCGACTCACCATTGTGTGCTTCGCTGGACAATTCCACTGTCCTGGGAGCTGTGGAGCAGGCGTCAGGAGGTGATTGAATATGATCAATTGTTTCAAACTCACATTGAGCGCCATCTGCTGGAGATGCAGTCTCCATGGGGTCGGAGTCAGCATTTGTGTGATTCACATCTTCTATAGACAAATAGGTTTTCAGAAATGTTCTTCCCCGAAAGAGCAGGCTCACCTTCATTGGACAATGACACAAATTCCTTGCTAACAACTTTCCTCGCATGATGTGCAGCCTTCACCTTGCCCCTAGCCACAGCTCTGCCGTTGTCTTCCGAAGTCACGCGTTTCTTGTTGGTACGCTTGCCAGATTCTGTGGGTGCTCGGCATTTGTTGTTCCTGCGGGGTTGAACTTCTGGCGGTGCAGTCTCCGATTCCATCAATAATTTGGCTTCCACACGCCGTTGCCGTGCTTCGAGCAAGGGGACTTTGGGAACATCCCCAACTTGGGCAGGACTCTCGAGTATCTCCACCTCTGAGGACTCAGAGGTAGGTACTCGAGTCACATGATCCTGGTGCTTCGAGGCCCGCTTCACCCGGGTAGCAGCGACGGACAGGTCCAGGTGTGAGGGTCCCTTTTGATCAGTAGTACCATTCACGAACATGCGCCGACTATATGCTTCAGGAGCTGAGACCGGTGGAGCCTCCCCGACGATGACGGGAGAGGAATTGCATTGTATAGCCCCTAGTTAATTTGAACGTGTGTGACACCAGGTAAGGAAACTGACTTACGCTGTTCACGGACATCCCGGACCAACCTAATGGTAAGCTTCTTCTCCTTGATGGACGCGATCAACTGGCGCTTATCAGGAAGCGACAGGTTGTTGATCCCCTTGGTCCGAGCAGCCAAATTACGTCGTTGTCCAGGCATAAGGATGTTATAGGGGTAACCTTCCATGACGAGCCCCTTTGACGCCAGGAATGGTAGGAGTGTCTTCCAGGGGAAATTGCTCCCCTGCAACTTCGACACATCCATGCCACGTGCTTCTTAAAGTAACATCGGATTAGTCACAAACATGTAATATACAGAAAACTTACTGATGAGGTTGACGAGGAGCGTCTTGAGAGCTCCTGAGAGGTCTGTGTAATCGTTGCCCTCATCCTCCAAGGCAGGCTCAGCAAGTGAAAAGTGGACGGCGTCAGTGGGCTGATTCTCATCGCGAGTTGCTGGTTGGGCACTTCCACTGCGTTTGTCGACCTCTTCACTGAAAGCTTCCTCCGCCACCGCGAGGGATGTAGCATTACTGATTGGGACGTGAGGCAGTTGTACAAAAATGCATTGAGCTGACGACTCACCAGACATGGGCTTTGAGATGGCCGATGATGGTGTCTGAGTCTGCCTTGCAGTGTGTTTCCCAAAACTAGACAAGTGCTTTCATGAGCAATGAACAACCATTCGTTGGATACGAGTACATACCTCAGTAGCACCAGTGGTTGTGTGGGCATAGCCTAGCGAAGTATCTTCATTCACGATGTTGCCGCACATGACGAGGGCCACTTGGAAGCCGTGCTTTGCAGCAGCAGCATCCGCCTGGAGAACTATGAGCAAATGTTGGAAGTCACAAAGGACGTTACCTACAACGTGGCAGAGCTTGTGGCGGATGGCATTGAAGGTATGGTTGCATTGTGATAGTGTGTGCTCGTGACACTTCGTCAACTCCGCGAGTTCGAATGTCTCTAGAATTTCTTTCCAATTATTGTTTTCTTCATCGACGAATCGCTTGTAGCAGCGACTGATGAGGGTAGGCGTGGCTTGAGTAGGGTTAATAAAGCCAGAACTGCTTGTGTAGAGTAATTACATACCTAGTCCTGGCACTGGAGCGCCAAGGCGAGAGCGTTCCACTTCCTCATTTGCCTTGAAGTACGCCTGATACATGTTCCAGTGATTCGGGATGTTGATGACGCGGCCAGCATTTTTATGCCAAGCCTCGGCAACCTGAGTGAGAGTCATGTTGGTCTGTGAAGCCACCCGTTTGAGTATGACCTCAAGCTCTTGATACCCCT
>QFEL01000663.1:12196-26788 GCA_003316195.1 Neoboletus brunneissimus | reverse complement strand
TCAGGGAGAAAAAAAAAAAAGAGGGGGAAGAGAAATGGGATTGTTATTTTTTGTCTTCATTCCCCCTCCCGGTACACACACGAAACGCCGGGCTGAGCCCCAAAAATGTGCACACAGGCAGTCTTGGGAATAAATGTCTCGGGCACATTAAGGCCCCGGTTCTGACACCCTAGAGCTGGAAACAATTCCTGTGCGGCACCACCCTCGTTGGATCTCCATTCGTCTGATAGGCTAGAAAACGTACAGCATGATTTTTTGATTGATGGATCGTACACGTTTTCCCATTGGTCTTGTCTCATGTCCATCGAACGCGCATCACTTTCCTACTGACGCCTGTAGACGTTTCCCAGATTGTCTCTACCTGACCCCCATTCCCTTGTTCATCCGCGATCGACCCTACGCACCGAACGAATTCCATGACGCCGCCTCCAACACCAAAATAAACCGTCTTTCCAGCAACGAGACACAGATACTCGTGTCCCCCGAAGCACGCGTCTCGCATGACGCGAACCAGACTCGGGAGACTGTTTAGGTGATATATCGTTTCAGACGTGAGGACAAGGTGGTACGGTCCACCTGTGTGACACAGATCGAAAGTGTCCCACGAACCGGAAAAGAAGCGTAAACGAACTCCGTGGTCGTGCAGCGATGTTTTGAATGCGTGAAGCATTTCGGGCGTGATGTGTAACTCCAAGTCGACGTCTTCGGATGTGTTAGCCTCTGAGATGCGGTAGACATCTGCGGCCGACGACGTATCTGGAGGATCGTAATGGGAAAGAGAGGAGTGAGACGTTCACGTAAGCTGGTGCCATTGAGACAGAGGTCACTTACACCAAGCGAGAATGATGTTCGGCATGGTTACCAGTTGTAGGACGGAGGTATTGTAGTCTTGGAGGTGAATGTGTGTCTCGGTATCACCAGCCGGAGGCGACGATAACAGTTCCTGTAGAATGGAGAGCGTCGGGATCGCTGTGCCGCATCCCAGCTAGGTGGATTAATTGGGTCAACAATGGAGAAGAGATGATCATTTATCACATGAAAACATACCTCCAACACGCGTCGACCCTTGGCGATTGCGGCGTGACCGTCGCGTCTGAGACAGCCAGCCAGATCCAGGCTACATTCCCACGTTTTCAAGCCGCCCTCATAAACGAGAGGAACGAGATCGGAAGGATTATCGATAAATTGAAGTGCTGATGCGAAACTGGGGTCGGACCCGGACGCTGGGCCCGCGGAATCTTCTGGATCACCAGTTCCGTCGGAGATGAGCTGAAACCGTGCGTCAAACAAGTCTCGGCGTGCGAGTTTTAGATCAGGACTATGACCATCAGGTGACGGAGCAGAGATGAACGAATAGGATATTTGTGTCGGCAATGCTTCTAGCTAGACTTGATCCATCAGAGTGAGGGTGCCTACGGGGATGAGGGGCATACGCTGTGCGTACCAGTGAATCGAGATCAATCTCGGAGAATGGTTCCCCAATTTGCTGTGGGTTTGAAGCAACCTCGTGCCCTTCATCAGAAGGAGGCACGGCTTCTGCAAACGCGGCCTCGTCTACGCCTTCTTCGAAGTTGAAGTCAAAGTAGAACATGTCCAAACACGTGCACCGCTTTTGGTCTTAGCAAGCAGATATCTGGGTTTTTATTATTACGAAATATTCAACAATGGCCTTCTCCACCCTATGAGACAACGAAGCACTGAACACTGGATGCTCTGTTGGAAGGAGTATAGGATTTTCATACAAAAATAGATTAACAAGCACTGGCGTTGTGGTGGTGCTGTGGGAAGCCTATGATAAGACCAAGAAAGTTTGCGGGGAGTCTACTCAAGGGTGAGACGTGACGCCTTGCCCTACTCTCTTTGCGTGCGCTTGTCCTTGACGTTCCGGCGTGTAGAGGCCTAGAGACTGGAGATGATAGCCTGGGAGGATCAGTAGGTGTGATTCAGACTTCCAAGCTGTGGAGAGTTTTTGCTTCGAATTCCGTCTCTTCTCGAGGTCCTTTGTGGCATGCTGCAAAACGCAACAGGGTGGGTCTAGCCCGCCCATCGTTCCACCTCGGTGGCAAGATCTTGACAAGAGACGTTACTGACCGTCTGGACACTGTTCCCTTAAGCGGCGAGCCCGAGGGCAGCCATTGTTGTTGGCATCACTGACAGTAGAGTTCTAGCGCAATTAGGGTCCACGAGGTTCGCTCGGTAATTGTGTTTGGCAAGCATCGAACATGTTCCAGTGTTGTTACCTGGACCGGTTCGCTGGCCTGAATTGTCATCTCCGTCGGACCGTTCGAAATTTAGCTATTACATAAATAATAGTTCATTTCCGAAGTTCCGCTGAGCACATTGTTCGGTTAACCCAAATATTTTGATGCCGGAAATGGTGTTCAATAAGAAACCAAAACAATGGGTACGTCTTCTGTACCAATAGTCTGGTATAAAGGTGCGTTTGACAACGGAGATGGATAGCATAATCCCATCCCCTTCGCTGAGCCAATACAATATCTTATCTGCCTTGTAAACCAAGACTCCATATCCATGGACGACATTGACTTCTCCGATATACTCTTCGCATCTCTTCCTTTGACATCAGACGTTCTTGACGTCCAGTCCTTTGGCGCCGATATTCTGGACGATTCCGAACACATCCACGATGTATCACGTGGCTGGTGCATCGTTTCATGAAACGTTCACGGGTTCTCAAACCATAGCTTCACGCAACACGGTAAGTCTGGTGAGTGATTGGACCCAACGTGTGGAAAAGGCTAACTTCTCCGTTTACCAACAGACCGTGTTCTACGGCTTTGACAGTCGTTCATCACAACCCATTCGTCACTATTTTTCTCCGTGACCCCAGTGACAACACTGGTTCCAAGAGAGTCGACCCACGACTAGTCATGTCGAATACCGACCGCGAGCTTTTCGTTATTTTTTCGCGACCAAGGCTGCTGTGATAACACACGCATTCCTGCATGTCGTTGGTGAGCGTCTTTCTGCCAATGTCTACCGAACCACGAACCAAGCTCAATGATCAACAGGCCGTGAGATTGTCGCGGACCATTGCGCAAACAGTGCACCTTCGTTCTGGTGTACTCCGGAAATGGTCTGAGATCATCGACTATGCTCGAGACTACACAGACTGGTGTCGGACCAAATGAAGGTCACGATGTCCATCCTCAGGATCACTACGACACATACTATACTCGTAACCAGCCTATGTAATGTCCCGACTTCGTCACGGGGATATTTGCACAAGAGTACAGTCGATGGGTCCAGGAGACGGAAACTGTAGAAGGTACTTGGAGTGTTGGTGTTCCTGAGTGGATGTCGTCCGAGGCGTTGAGGGTAGAAGGGAGAGTGTGCATGTACACGGAAATGTGTCGAAACGTAGTATTGGCTTGGAACAAAATGGCATTTTTGCACCTCTGGTATCAACGCGCTATCGATTGTGTCGGGTTCTGACCTTTGTCTCCTTGCCTGATCGCATTGAAAACAAAGCCTAGAGGGCTTCATGTCGCATGTACTCGACTCCCCATCGGCGGTTTCCGCCTAGTGGACAGTACGCTCTGCTAAAATAAACAGTTGGACGGACAAGCTGATCTAACGATCGATATCAGTTCCGGCGCACCGCAGCTTACCAAGGCTGCGAAGACAAACGAGCTAGTGCCAGTCCGTTCTCCAAGAAAAATACAATTTCGTACGTTGACAAAATCTCATTCGCGTGCAGACGATACTGAGAAATATATATGTCCGCAAGAGATCATAGGTGAATGAAAGCATGCCTTTTGCGCGAAGGATGTGGGGCATGTGATCCCTTCAAGCTGGCTGACCCGGGACGAGGATGCTCTCGGTTTCACGTCATCTGCCAGCGACTCGGAGATCGAGCGAGGACAAGCAATGACATATCATCGACAGGCAAATCTGGCCGCTTTTGATATTGCAAGGTCCGTCACGTGAAGGGTAATCGACGCGCTCGTCTAGTCACCAATGTCATTACGCGAATATGGAGGCAGGCTAGCACACACCAAGCTCGTAGTATCCGCCAAGCCTTGTAATCAAGATCTGGACTGACTCGTATTACACCCCCGGTGTTACGAGCCACGAGGATTTGGAAAGGGGGACGAAAGTCACGATCTGAGGCTACACGCAAGTACTGCGATTTACAGGCCATGAGTCAGCCTGATTTTGGAAGTTGGAAAATTTCACCCGGTCCCAGCGTGCTAGTATGGCCTCCTTCCCGTTCTTGCGACTATCACGGAAGCTGGTACATGAGTCGTCTTGGCGATCTGGGCAGAGGTTTCTAGAGGTCCAAAGATCATTCAGCCATGAGGACGTTAGCATCTTGATCGCTAGCCGAGGTTGTAGAGTGGCACGACGAATCAGGTCGGCAAAGTTCGATGCGAAGCGCTCGCGTGCAACGTAGACGTTCTCATCGTCGGCACTATACAGTATCAGCATCTGACAACATGCAAATGGGAAAACGTGTATGCTACGTTCCTTACGAGCGCGTGGCTAAGCATCTATCAAGAAATCAAACAAACACACTCGGTGTTTTCCCATCTTGTAGTAAGGCTCTATGCAGTTAGAGGAGAATCGAGCAGTGGTACCTAGTGGAGAGAGGCATCCACGCCAAGCTATCCGGGGGCTTCTGGAGACGCATTTCCCGCTGATTTCGATCAAGCAAAGGAAGTCGAATTGAAACGCCAGACCTGGGTGGTGGAGGGGTTAAAGACAAAGTTGAACCATGCGATCGTAAATGGACTGTGGTCGAATAGAGTTGAATGACCGCTGGACAAACAAATATGATAAGCTGGACGAAGCATGACAAGGCCCATAAGGATGGGAAGGCTATGAGTACTTTAAATGATTCAGACGTGCGATGGCAAGATACATTCGCAACATAAATTATGAATGACAAGCTTAAAAGTATTCGAGGAACGGGCCAAGTAAATCAAGAAAGGAAAATGTGTAGAGGTCCTTCAACCCGAGCCGTTTCAACTTCGCAAATGGGTCTACAGTGATCAAGGGTATGTAACCGGCTTGATGAAACATAGAACTACAGCCTTGGTACGAAAAGTGATCTGGCATGGTCTACATCAATATTTGCAAAGTGTCGTGCTGTTACAGGCTAGTTCTTCGCCTCCGTGTCTTCGACGGTGCTTGCTCCATGAGCAAGAATTCACTGCCCTCTCTGACTAACATGTATGGATTCGCAAGCGCATCCACGGTGGTATCCAAAGACGCGTTGAACAACTCCGGGTTCTTCAGCGGATCCAGCAATAGCCGGGTGGCATCCATGAAGTCCCCACCGAGACGGCTTGCCTTGCACAATTTCGCCACCACGGCCAGCATGATGATCGACACCGCGATGTTGGCGATGAGAACGTAGACCCCGTAGCCGGGTGTAAACTGCAATTGATCGTTGTATGTGACAGGCACAGCGGGCGCATAGGTACCAATTTTTGGCCACGACGCAGAACTATAAGCGCCCATCGCCATGCCCAACACCGTGCTCCAGAGGATTTCTTCTTTTGTCGACGGTGAAAGGCCATTGGTGTCATACCCGAGGCCAAATTGAATAGCAAAGTCGAGAAGACTGCCGCCGCCTGGCGGGGCCAACGGGCAAGCGCTGGTGGAAGGAAATACGGCGTTGCATACCAAGCTAGTGATGGCCTGGGCCCAAAGGTCGTCCGACATCACGTTTGGCTGTGTTGTCCCGTTCAACACAAATTTGGTGGTGTTGCCTGTGGATTGCAAAGTGCCACCGAGTATGATCGGGGTGGCGTTGAAGCGATACAAGGATCCCGAAACTATCGGGGTGGTAGAAATGATGGACAGTGATTGGTTATCACCGCTTTCATACCATAATTCGGCACCGGCGCAGGTAAGATTCTGGGCGGCGGGTGGGATGGAGGAAAGTGGCTCTGCTGAAATATTGACGCCATTTAGCCATGTGGATAAGGAAAAATCAATGTTGAGGGAGGTATCAGGAAGGGGAGGGTAAAAGAGGGGGCCTATTGGACCCATTGAGGCAAGCTGTGCGCCACCAGTGATGTTGATGACCCCGGTACCAGCCACGCCCGAACACACCGATGCCATGACATAGTCCAACTGCCCAGACGCCAGGACAATGATTGATTCTGAACTCGTCGATGGATCGATCGTAGCGTTGTACGGGCCAAAGGGAACTGACAGCTGTGTTGACTGCACAACAGGTACCATTGCCCACGCGTCGTTCACGGTGAAACCAGTCGCCAATCCCAGTGCCCAAACGGCCAAGAAAGCGAGCAAGGGAAGTTCGAAGCCATGTCGGACCAAGTAATAGGCAAGGTTACCTATGGATGGACGACTGTAAACGGCGACTCTTCGGCTGCGGATACCTCCTCTCGTGAGCTTGAAGAACACATAGCGCTTCCCAGCTACCACTATCACGGCAGAGGTGATAATGGTCGAAAGGGTTGATATCGCGCGCTGAAGGATTGACAAGGCTCCCCTAGGAACGCTGGGATCCCAGTCGGAACTTGTTGGTTGTGCTTGGAATATGAGGGCAACAAGGACAATGGACGCCATGATTAGGAGAGAGGAGGACAATAGAACGAAGAAATCTGCGGCATCGGCAAACCAGCCTGACTTGGCTGCGGTGAACTTCTTCCCTAGCAATGATTTTGCAGAGTCGTTCCCATCCATGCTGGGCGAGCGGAGAGGAGAATACTATGATAAGAATTCTGAGTCAACATTGAGAATAGCCTTGATCAGCTTCAATACATGACAAACAACGCACATGTCGGTAGAACAATGTTTGCAGGGTAATTGCGTATCGACGACGTCTGAGGGATGTAGAAAAAAACACCTGGTCAGACCCTGCCACCTGGCAAAAGCAGGCATAAATACCGTGACTCTAAAAGATATTGGTCTCCCCGAACCAGACCTAAGACTTCGAGATCAGAAGACAGCCACTCTCTTCCTACAAAGGTATTGCACACCACGAATTTGCTTATAAGTGTAATATAAGGGGCGCAAGTCACTGGGTTGTACTGCCTGTCCGGTTATATATAACCCATTTATTGTCCTCCCTCACCAACACGGTACGGGTATGCAAGCGCATCCATAGCATCCAAAGACGCGCTGAACAACTCTGGGTCCTTCAGCGGATGCAGAAGTAGCCGGGTGGCACCGTAGCATGCATGAAATCCCCACCAGGACAGCTTGCTATGCGCAATTTCATCACGACCAGTATGATGACTGACGTCACGATGTTGGTGATGAGAACGTATACTCCGCACCGCGGTGTAAACTGCAAGATAGGGTTGAGTGTGACAGGCAAATTCAGCACCCGGACACCAGTGGTTGGCCACGACGAAGAACTTGCAGTAGATCTCTACTACTGCTGACGGATCGAAATCAGTATCAGGCATGCTCAGGGGGAAGTTTAGTGTCATAGCAAAGTCGAGATGAGTGCCTCTGCCTGGGCAAGTGCCGCCAACGGATGTGGCGTTGCACATCGAGCTAGCGATACCTCGGAACGATCATTCAACATCATGTTTGGCCGTGTAACATGTCCAGTTCAGCGCGGATTCGGTGGCCCTGCCTGTAGATTGCAATATGCCGCCAAGCATGATCCCAGAAGCGTTGAAGCGAAAAAAGGATTGCAGATCCAGAGGTGTGGTGATGATGGACGGTGTCTGGTTATCAGCACCTTCATACCATGCGCGGTCCACCAGTGCCGAAATCATGCCCTGTGCTATCCATACTAAGTCCTGTGCAATGGGAGGGAGGGAGGGAGGGAAGCGGCTCCATGAGAATGTTGAAGCCCATTTACCTCTGGTCCTGATTAAGGAAGGGATGTCGGATTGGAATACAAGACTTGGATGGCGGAGGCGTTGAAGAGGTTGAACCAGTCGTAGATGTACGTGGTGCAAACGAATTATGGTCATGTAATGGGTCCACCAGTGTGAGAACTCGGAGAATGAATACAGTTGGGAACAAAAACAACTTGGTTTGACCAGGTGTCTATCGACGGACAGTTTTCTTTATGGACGGTCTGGTCACCAGATGTGTTCATCAGCCCGTCGCTATGTAATCCATGTTGGACTGAGTATAGCTCGTGAAACAGTGATCGGAGAAACGCCTCTTACTGCATTAGTTAGCGTGATCACATCGCATACTAGACAAATCAGAATTAAGTCAGCCAGGAAGCAGAAAAGAAGTCCCATCTACATACTGCTTGATAACACGCACGCCGTCATTCGTGTATCCTATTTGTCCACACAACACCAGCACAAGATCAACCAAACAATAGATAGGACAGGGGGGAAGTCAACTCAACGATGGCCGACGTGCGATACATATAACACATCCGCGGCTTTGGGGAGTCGTGTCTGACGGGATGATTGAATTTCTGTTGGAAGTCTAAATAGAACAAGCATCAAGGTGTAATCAGTCTTCATGAGACTCCTCGTGAGGTGGCTTGGTAGCCAACAAGATGGATCAAGAAATGGCGCACGTACAGTCGAGGACGGATAGGGTGTCATTGGGGCGGTCCCCGTATGAAGGTAGATACTGGTTCACCATGACGCCGTTCGCAATCTTATCTGCTAGGATGTCGACCTTGTTGAAGAGCATGATGAAGGTCGTCCGGCTCAGGAGGATGGATGAACAAATGGCTTTCCATAGGACGAACAAGTTTTCGAGACGGTTCATCCTCGAATCATCCTCTAATTGTTCGTCGAAGCATGATACAGGAACCAGAAAGATGATCGCATTCACTTGGTCAAAGTATGGCAGCCACGCAAGACGCTGCGAAATTGTAAGCGATAAATGACGGTGGTTGGGATGAAGGGAGGAAAAGTAGAACTACCTGGGCACGTGAAGCACCGACATCATAAAATCTGCATATTCGTGGTGTCCCATCTGGAAGAAAGTCGCGCATTGGTGTGGAGCAACGAGAACATCCACGTACGGTGTGCAACGTTCAGATCGCATTCCTGAATATCCAGCGTACGTAAACATGCACGGACGATATCGTTATCGGTTGGTTCATAATTACGAGTAGCGAGACGCTCCGAGTTGTCTAGAAAACTGAACGACTTGAGAAACTACATGTCAGGAAGAAAAGAGGGCAGGACAGACAAACTAGCAGAGTCTTCTAGACGGATCTTGTATCTTCGCAACATCTCGCGAATCACACAATCCCCCCATAGTGCTATTATGTCATCTTTGCAGCTCGCAATAACATTGGTGACATCTTCACTCCTCACGCCGTTATGTTCAATCGGTCTGCAGGAGCTCTCTGAGCCATCTATGCGGGAAGCCTGCAGGAAACTGCGCCAATTGCGAGATCGAACATAGAACTTGGAGGACGTCCAAAGTGAGAGTCCGGGTGACGTCTGGGGAGAGCGCTCTAGCATAGAGTCCTCAGCTTTGACGCCGATTAGTCGTTTCAAGTCGCTCTCGACATCGCGGAGGGGACGAAGCTGAAGCCGAAGCAAATGATGTTTGTCCGTGAAAGGCAGGACATCTTCCTTGTCATCATTATCGAAAGCGTCTTGTAGTGCCTCAAGGATCGTATTCACGGAGCATACGAGGTTAAGCTGTAGGACAGCTCTCCAAGCGGCACGTTCTCGCACCCACTCGTCCCTTGCGAATTGCATTCGGAAATCTGGCACACTTATCAGCTCTCAAGACGAGCACAGATCGGGGCGTGTCACCGACTCTTGATGATGGTAGATTCCCCTGTATACCCGAATAACAATACGGTCAGCTGTAACTCTGGAGGACTGGGATGCCGACCAAAAAGATACGATATACTCCAAACTAGACACTGGGGCGGACTTACCACTTTCGCTTTGGCCGAGTAGCAGGACTTTGGGGATCTGCGCCTGCTTGCTGAGCGCGTCTTTCTCCGCGAGGAGTTCCTTGTCGATTTGGTCGCTGATTCTCTGAGCTTTTGCGTCCCTTTTTTTTCTCGCTGCCTTCTCAGAGAAGTGACGGTGGAACACCATCTCACAATTTGTCTATGAGATGGGAAATGATAGAGGAAATGAACCAGTGGAGCGCATTGATGACATGACGAGTTAACCTACCTTAATTATGTAATATTTGTTCGTCTCCTTGCTGTTTTGGGCGTTTCTTACGCCATGCCTCGCTATCTCGCATCTACTACAGGATCAACAACAGGGCGGTGTGGATACGGTGGGATGAGGGTTCATAGTCATGCGGGGAGTGATTTTCGGGTGGTTTACAAGGTACAGCATCCCTCTGAGACACCATCAATATTGTGATTAGGTCAAGCCTATGGGTTGAACTGGACTAGTAGTAAGCAGTGCTCGCCTCGGATGCCTATCCACCTCATCTCGGTTTTTGGTTTCTGCTCAAATTCTTATGTAAACTAGACGTGTACACAGCATCTATCACATTCCATAATGCGCCTCTGTCGCTGCTATACGGCAGCTACGCCAGAGCGGCTACGTCAAGTCTATTGTCCATGGCTCGGGGACCCGGATTCGCCGTTTGCTGGTGCAGGGTATCTGAGAGCAATGCGTATTGGGGCTACTCGCAATTCGGAGTAGAGGTCGACCCTTCACACAGACGCACATGGGCAAAACTCTTCAAGGGCACTTACTAACAGAGAAAGACTTTGAGTGGTCAACGTCGGTTGTGTCTGGCCACAACACACCTGTATCTGTATTAGCATCTACGTCCTGATTGACGATAGATTACTCGTCGACAGTGAGTTTTCTGATAGCCGGATGTTGACGGACGAGTCAGGACTCATTATCTGCTTTCCAGCCTTTCTTGTGTTCGTTCTACCTCTTCGCGTTTACGCACATGTTCCCTATGATGTCGTACTCCTTCCCTTTCTCATAAATCGTATCAGGATCAATAGTTATTTATGCACCGCACGTTGTCGACCGAACCGCTCAAAGACAGTCCTCGCCGACGACGATCCAATTTCCCTTCATTTCACTAAATGCTTAATCGCAACTCACATTCCAAAACTTCATAAACCAACGTGAATAAATGGAACCCAGGATAGAAATGATACACCAGACTCGCGAAGACGCTTGATCGCATGGTGCAATGCTTCTGCAGCCTCCCCATTGTCTGGAATCTTGCCATCCTGACAGAGCCTTTTGTAAACGTCCCGTGTGACCCTTGGCGCATCACTATCCATGATCGTCCACATCGTTGCGATGACACTCCTATACCCCGCAAGAAGCATTCCCGCCGCAAGATGAATAGCTTCTTCCGAAAGTTGCTCGTCGCCCGTTGCGGTCTGGCATGCAGAGAGGAATGCGAGTCCCCCCTGAGGGCGTGATAATCGAGCGATATCGGAAAGCTTCAGACGTCTGCAGTGAGCGAGCAAGAGACCGCTGTCGAACGGATTCGTGCCGTCTTGCGTGCCGTGACATGCAAAATGCACCCAGTCTGTCTCCGTCATCTTCGCCAACACATCTTCGACTGTCCCATCCGCCTCCTGAAAGCCAACGAACGGCGACGAAGACGTCACCTCCTTGATGACCTCCATCTCCATCGGCACGCCGCCGAGATGACCCTGGCCGTCCGTGCTCGGTTGAGGGACAGCTAGCAGGCGAATATTACGTGAAGTCACTTCCGTGTCTTCCTTGGATGGCAGCTTGAGTGCACTCATTGCAGGGATGTAGGACGAGATAGCAAAGTCTGAAACCTTTGGTCCTGCATTGGTTGTGTCATAAATACCTGCCGCATGAACAGGAAGAAATGTGAACGGCCCAGTCAGGCACCAGAAGATGCGAGGCAATTTAGGGCCCGACGTCTGTGGTTATACATCAACCAACATATAAAACTGACATTGGGTTCCCATACCGAGAAAGCGAGGACGTCGAGAACTGGGCTGACGACGTGCTCCCACAGGTATGGTAAAATGGCCTTGAACACGTCATCAGGACCCATACGGTGAAGTCTTGCACCTCTGTCTGAGGCATCACGTGATGTAATGCGGCCATTGAGTCTCAACAACTTTTTCAGCCGTAGCTGCATGCCTTCAAGTTCCTCGTAACTGGTTGTTGAAAGGGGGACATGGATGACATGGTCTGAGCCTGCCTTGACAATCAATGCATCACATCTATGTTTGCTAGCATTGAGGAAAACGACAGGCCCTGAATGTGCCAATGAAGAAAGCTGATGGATCGTCTTCGGGAGCAGGAACCGCTCGAAGCCAGGTAGGGCCCGTATTTCTGCAAGAAGGGTCTCTCGTGAGAGAGCGAGTGTGTGGTATTGTTGTGCCTGGTTCTCCAGTGATCTACCCATCCTATTCAAACCATTCGTGAACTCGTTGACTGCAACTCTGTCGCGAGCACTAGCTCGTTCAAGCTCGTGCGATACACGCTCGAACCGGGTAGCGAGCTCAGGATATTCGGTCCGGATGTCGTCGACGGGGGTACGAAGTTGTGAGAACTGACTCCAGACAATGGAACGACCCTGTTCAAGCCACTCGACAGCAAGGTCAGGTTTATGGGCTTCGAGAGCAGTGGCAGCAGCATCGCGCACTTCATCTGCAGCTCGCAGGAGTTGATGATAACGATCGTGAAGAGACAAGCCTATCCATGCCAATTGTGGAAGAAGGTCCACAACAATCGTGTATGCATCCAGAAGAGACCGGGAATCATGTCGAAGAAGGCGAAGACACTGTATCCATGTATAGGATGCTCGAAAACGACCGCGAGATGAACCTGTGTGGGAGCGAGCTGCATGGGAGGAATGTAAGATGGCTTGAGAAAGGTCAGGACCTGCAGAGTCGCCAGAGCGTTGGAAACGGTTCAACAATGAATAAGCGAGGGAGGACAAATGTGAAGATTTCTCTGGATGCCCATCAGGTGTAAATTGCACCACATCCTCGAGTATCGAAATCGACCTCTCCATGTCGACGACGTTTCCAGATTGCACATAACGCTGCCATAATGAGTAGGCGAGGTTGTTTAGCCATACACGCCTGTCCGGATGGTCATCAGGTGTGAAGTACACTGCATCCTGAGACAGCGAAATCGACTTTTCTAGGTCGACGGTGTCTCCGAGGCGTTCATAGCGGGTCGACAACGAAGTGCCGAGGTTATTTAGCAATGAAGGTTTGTCTGGATGACCATCAGGCATGGATTTCACCACATCCTCTTGCAGCGAAATCGACTTCTCCAGATCGACGCAGTCCCCAAAGCGCATGTAACGCTGCGACAACGAATAGGCGAGGTTGTCCAGCCGTAAAGACCTGCCTGGGTAGTCATGAGGTGTCAATCGTACCGCGTCCTCAAACGTCGAAATCGACTTCTCTAGGTCAACGATATCTCCAAAGCGCTCGTAGCGTGTGGAAAACGAGGTACCAAGGTTGTTTAACTGAAAAGGCTTTTCCGTATGGCCATCAGGTGTGAATTTCACCGCATCTTCTCTCAGCGAAATCGACTTCTCCAGATCAATGGGATTCCCGAAGCGCATATAACGCTGCGACATCGATTGAGCGAGGTTGTTGAGCCGTGAAGGCTTGTCTGGATGGTCATCAGGTGTGCATTTCACCACATCCTCTCTCAGCGAAATCGACTTCTCCAGGTCGATGACGTCCCCGAAGCGTTCATAGCGAATCGACAATGAGTCGCCGAGGTTGCGTAGCCGCGAAGGCTTGTCTGGATGGCCATCAGGTGTGAATTTCACCGCATCCTCTCTCAGCGAGATCGACCGCTCCAGATCGACGAGGTCACTAAGGCGTATATAACGCTGCGATAACGAGTGGGCGAGGTTGCTCAGTCGTGCAGGCTTGTCCGGATGGTCATCAAGTGTGAGGTGCGCTGCATCCACGAACAGCGAAATTGCCTTCTCCAGGTCGTCGACGTCTCCAAAGCGCTCATAGCGTGCAGAAAACGAGCTGCCAAGGTTGCTTAATCGTACAGGCTTGTCTGGGTGGCCATCAGGTGTGAATTTCACCAGATCCTCTCTTAGTGAAATCGACTTCTCCAGATCGACGCGGTCTCCAAAGTGTATATAACGCTGCGACAACGAATTGGAGAGGTTGCCTAAGTGTGGAAGCTTGTCTGGATGGTCATCAGGTGTGAATTTCACCGCATCCTCTCTCAGCGAAATCGACTTCTCCAGATCGACGCGGTCCCCAAGGCGCGTATAACGCTGCGACAACGAATAGGCGAAATTGCCTAGCCGTGAAGGCTTGTCTGGATGACCATCAGGTGTGAACCGTACCGCATCCTCAAACATCGAAATCGACTTCTCCAGATCGACAAGGTCCCCAAAGCGCATATAACGCTGCAACAACGAATGGGCAAGGTTGTTGAGCTGTGAAGGCTTGTCCGGATGGTCATCCAGTGTGGATTTCATCGCATCTTCTCTCAGCGAGATCAACTTCTCCAGATCGACGCGGTCCCCAAAGCGCATGTAACGCTGCGACAATGAGTGGGCGAGGTTGTGTAGGAATACAGGCTTTTCCGGATGGTCATCAGGTATGAAGTGGACCGCATCCATGAACAGCGAAATTGACTTCTCCAGGTCGTCGACGTCTCCGAAGCGCTCATAGCGAGTGGACAACGAGTTCCCGAGGTTGCTCAACACCGCAGGCTTGCTTGG
>QFEL01000661.1:0-24710 GCA_003316195.1 Neoboletus brunneissimus | reverse complement strand
TCTCGGTGTTGAGCGCCTGACGTCCGTTGCAGCGCAACCATTGTGAGAGTGGTTCCCATGCGTCCGCAATGTTGTTGGTGACGCAGGTGGAACTCGTTCCGCTATGAAGAGGCATCCAACAAACAGGGATCAGTACACCATCTCGCATTGCGGCGTGGCGAATCTCGCACTCACGAGTTGTCAGAGTCGAGGTACTTGTGCACGTCGAAAATTAGGTTTGTGTGACTTCCGTCTGGGTTGGTCACAGTAGCAAGCGCAGCCGCCGAGCCGCCAGAAACAAATGTTTGTGCAGAGGTGTAGTTGTCGCCAGGAAGGAGGATCATTTGTGTAGTGGCACCGGCCTCTCGAATTGCGTAAACGGCAGCCTTGGATCTATATCAGCACACGTCGTACGAGCGATAGATGAAGGTTTGCATCACCTGAACTGTTTCGGCCCATAATGTGATCTATCAGAAGAGAAATATATCAGGTTGAATTGTCAGCGTCAGGATAGAGGCCCTGGTACGCTTACGCTAGGAAGGTCGTGGGGTTCATTCATTCTGGATACCAATCAGCCGAACCCCACAGCGCAAAGCCAACCACTCACATTCCGAAGATGATCTTACTCTCATTGGCGTGGTAGCTCGCCAACGAGCTCCAAAGAGAAGCAAACACTTCGTTAGAGGGACCACCCTGCCCGATGATCTGAAGTGACGTCAAATAAATCACCGAACTTCCGAAAGAAACCGCGGATACATACTTCACCGTTCCATCTGGCGTAGTTGTGGATATCAATGATGCAGCTCGCGCCGGTAGCCAAGCATGCCTGAACCAAAGCATTGTACTCTGTAAAGTAGGTTTGGTTAAGGGTACCGGTGGCGACGTTGTCGGTCAAAAACTGCCACGCGACAGGAAGACGGAAGATATTGTATTGGTCGTCATTCACAAAGTGGGTCATCTGACCCCGCGCCATCGGCACCATAGTATTGGGTCAACGGTGGGTACGCGGAGCTTGCAGTGTCTGACCAAAATGCCTTTCAGCCCGATTGATCGTGGCGATCGGAATAAACCTTACCATCACCGTCGATGTCCATGCCAAAGTCTAGGAATGTGATGAACATTTGTCAGTCGTATGTAAAGTAGAGTGTGCTCACCAAACCCAGCGATGTTTACACCAGCGTATTGCAATTTGCCTGCGGATGCAGGAGGAGTCGCACCACACGTGCTCGTTGGGGTGGCACTAGAACTGGAACTCGTAGTCGTAGTCGTAGTCGTAGTCGCAGTCGTGGTTGCACTAGCCGGAAGACACTGGGAATAGTCTAGAGAATATATATTCCGGACCGTTTCGAATACACAGGTTAGAAGTTGGGTCAGATCTACCTGGCATAGTAGTGTTACATTACTTACAATCATTCTGATAGGTGCAAACCGCACCGCTGACACAAGTAGTGGCGCCGGTCCAGCCTTGCGCAGTGTGAAGGGACTCGTCACAGATCATGAGCATCAAATTGGATGACTTACCTCACCGCCACCTATTGGAAATAGTTAGCTCACGTGGAACAAAGGTAGCCAACGAGCTGCTTACATTGAGCATAGAGGGCAGCTTGCCCGCAGACAGACGAAGCAGTAAATCCAATAAATCCGAGAGCACAGACAGCCTTCATGACTCTGCCTTTCCGAATAGGTTCGTCGACAGTTTAATGGTTCGACGTTGCTGGACGCTGCGCATTATAAGCTCCTCAACGACTACCCCTGACAAGAGAATTCAGTACAAGTATGGGATGCACCATGCAGTACATCTCCGAGCAGTGACGTCCGCACACTCACGAGGGAGTTATCCAAAGCTTCTCCGAGTATCATCGTGGTACGGTCACCACAGAACTATCATTTTCTCATCCTTCTAAGGTGTAACACATGCGCGATTGCCGGATTGCTGCTAATAATATGATTGGTTGAGGAATAGAATCTCACTGATCACTGTCTCACCGGACGATCTTCGTCTCATCTTCGGATTGACCGAGGTGCCCTTGGTCCCTAGACTACCTCGTCGTTTCCAGAAAAACAATCCTGAGTTACGAGGATGAGGCACAAACTGCGAATTTCCTTGTCTTCAAGCGCCCAAGAGTCATGAATATCCAGTTTGTAGAGTTGATCGCTCAACCGGTATGCGGAACTGAGGAGTATGAATCATCGCGTATAATGCATCTCAGAAATTGTAGCCGGCGAGTTTGGCATGCCTTGGGCGAATCCCTGCGAAGGTTTTAAAAAGTCCCACTCGAGTATAGGCCGAAACCCCACGACCCACCATAAATACGTGGTTCTTCGCGGAGAAACCTTTAACTTAACACCATGCCTGCCTTTGGGAGAAAGCTCGGAGTATACTTGCCAGTAAAGTGGCCCATCGACGTCTCGGGACTTACGGATACAGCTGACCAGATACGTGACAAGGGGTGGACCTGTTGAGCGAAGGTGTGCACGTCAATGATCTGATCCGCGCGACCGTCTAGCGGGGCCAGTACTGAACTGCAGTAACGTACCCAATCATCGGAAGAATTAACCGGAATGGAAGATTTCAGACTCGCCCCCATAAAGGTTATACCGACGGATTCTGGAGTAGAGCGCAACGCCAATGCATCATCTCGGACGACTCTGCGGGCTCTCAGGCTAAAGGCTGCTAGTCTGATTAGGTAGACTTTGAAAGAGTCGAAGGATGACAATCATTGAGTACTATTGGTCGCAGTAGTTCCCCTTGCTTTTGTTACCATTTCCTAACGTTCCGCCTTTCACAGATAAGTTTTACAGCCCATCCCAGCCATAACCATCAGGTCCGTCGACAGAGTGACACATGTACCGTTTCGCCGTGTCGCGGATCTTCCAGTAGAATTTTGAAGATGTTTACCAGGTGACTCGGAGCTGAAAACTTACCAAGTGACTCCGAAGAGTCCCTCCGAGAACCAGAGAAGTTACGTAACGATGGATTAGCATTGTATTCGGGTTTTCCTGAAGCAAACTCCGGAGGACGGGCCTGTAACCCGACGGCATGAGAACCGACGGGGGATCGCTAGAATTGTGGAAGGATGGTTGCGGGACTAGTAATCTCCGTCACGAGCATCGTCTTGTTGGTCTCCGAAGCCTGAATGCGCCCGCTAATGGGCCCCTCCCACTCGAGATAAAGTTGGGGCTGGGACGCGTTCTATCGATAGCTGCGAACAGGATGGTAGTTTTATCCCGTTCGACAGCGTTCGACGAATCGGAGAGAATCGGACGGGTACTCCAGCGCGATCGGTATGTGTTTGAACATGGGTTCGTGTCCACGGACGCAGTCAAGGTGGAAACATGAACTCGAGGGATAAATGGAACGAGGCGCAGTTTATTCGTGGATCTGACAGCGATAGGGGAGTCGAGAGGACCAGGTTGATATCATATGGTTCTGGGCCGTACAATTCGCCTTCCAGGACTTTCGGCTCGGGAGTGTAATAAGTTGTTGACAGAGGCCCTTTAGAGAGCTACATTGCCAGTGCGACCAAGGAGATGGCTGTGTGAATTCACACCCTTCCAACTTTCATAGGAAAGAATCTTCGAGAGGTGTGTTAAGGGGTGCATAGCGCAGTGGTAGCGCGCATGCTTTGCAACCGCTTATAGACTGCAAATGTGTAAGCGAACGTGTATGAGGTCCAGGGTTCAATCCCCTGTGCATCCAAAACATTTTGCCATGAGGTATAAGTATCAGGACAAAATCAGAGCAGCGACTTGTTTCTCGTCGGAAAAAAAACCTGGCATTGAGTCATAGAAGTTACTGTCGGCATCGTCGACAACTTTTTGCACATTCCATGTCTCTTCACTGCTCGGCCCTGCTGCTCATATAGAGGTCGTTTATCCCTCAAGCCTGCGCGAATCGCTCCCTTTGCGCGTTGCGCTCGTTTTCTTCCTCCATGATTCCCCGAGATATCAATCCATGTGTGCCTTTCGATTGTTCACTTTCCGATTGTGTGCAAGATATCGAATTGTCTGGTCGAGAGGTGGACGGGTCTCCACAAAGGCATCACATTACGCATCACGAAGTGTTCCAGAGCGGTGTTAAGCAGATCTATTGAGCTGAAGATGTACGGTAAGCGTATGGTTGCGTTCTGGTCAAACATCCCCAACCAGAAGGCAACCATAGTACGCGGATCACCGACTCTCAAGATCCACGCTCTCATCGTTTGACAAGTCGGACGTGATACCATTGTCTACGCTGTTAGTTGTATCCTCCTCAACCTCCACTAGTCGTTTCTCCTCAATCAATGTGGTACCGTCTACGTCGAATGAGAGTGGTTCATCCTCAGGGTCGGGGTCCGTCAGCGTCAGTGTTGAACCTTCGGCATCACAGAAATCGTTCAACGTCAATGGACGCATGGTGAATCCCTAAGTCAAGAGCACGCAATGAGCGACGCAGAACAATAGACGATTGGACCCACCTCTTCCCCCAATCTCTTGATCGCTTCCTCGTCATGCGCCATCTCTCGCATGCATTCACGCACAGGCACCATGGCAGCGCTCCGACAGAGTTCGCGCAGGTCCGAACCTGAGAAACCGGTCGTCTTGGCTGCGAGCACTTCGAGGGTCAACAGGGGATCAAGCTTAGTGTCATGTAGCATCTATAGATTTCGAAGGTTAACCTCGGCAGGAAGGTGAAATTTGGATCAAAAACTGTACCAAGGATAGTATCTTGAATCGTTGCTCTGCGTTTGGCAAGCCAACGGCGAACCGTTTCGGCATGCGACGCAAAATAGCAGGATCGATGTCCATGGGTCGGTTCGTTGCCCCTAGAACCATTATGCGATCCTCTCCCGACGTCAATCCATCCCACGACCTGCATCATCCATGCCTCAGAGAACGCCCAATTCCGGAAACGGACTGAAAAAAAGTGGCGGCGTACGTCATAAATTCAGCTTTCATCATGCTCATCACCTCGTGATCGTCCGTTCTCCGCTCTCTCAAAAATGTATCTATTTCATCCACAAAGATGATTGTTGGCTGCATCTTTCTAGCGAGACTGAATAACCCTGCAACGAGCTTGTTTGATTCTCCGAACCACTTGTTGGTGAGTACCGATGCGGGAATGTTGAGAAATGTAGCCCCCGATTCCTTGGCAAGGGCACGCGCAAGCATGGTTTTACCGCATCCAGGAGGACCGTAAAGAAGGACCCCCTTTGGTGCACTGAGGAGTGAGGAAGAGGCCGTGAAGAGGTGTGGGTACATTAATGGATATATGACGGATTCACGAAGGGAAGCAATGATAGGGTCGAGGCCGCCGATGTCTGCACCACCCAAGTCAACCAACATGATCACAACAAGCAGGCGACGACGGAGGCACAGATAGCTGCGTACCTTTAAAATGTACGTGGATATCATCAGGGCATACAACTTCTTTTGATATGGATACTGGGGGGATCTTATTCAGTATACGCATGGAAAAATTCGACACGGATCTGCGCACTTTCGTACTCATCAAGTTTCAGTCCTTTCTTCCCCAACTTGGCCAATATTTGCGCGCGATGTTTCTCTGTTTTCTTATCCACTTGATGCTGGCCGACGAACCACTATGAACGGACCGTGTGAAGAGAGTGAGGAAAACACATCCACAGAATCTTGACGTAAATGCAAGGAAACCGGCAGATGGGATGAACAATACGCACGCGGTAAGCGTACTGCGCTGCAACCTTCGTGAGGTACACCAAACGTCGGAAAGTGAATTAGTCTTCGTAGCCAGGAGCATATGCTAACTATTGACAGACCTGCGACACTATAAGTAGTGCGACTGTAATAACGAATGCGTTAGCGACCGTACGTTTTTCGAATTAGGAAGCACCTGCTCTCCTTGAGAGAAAGGAAGTGCAGAGCACACACCATTAATGACGATCCGTCTTGTGGTCAACTGGAATGACATGTTTGGATGTTGAGGGGAAGGATAGAGTGCTACGCGGCGTTGTCCGCGCCACTGTTAGGAAAAAATGACAGAGAGAAATCCAGAGAGATCCCTGATCAAGACTGCTCCGAGTACAGGACGTGCTCGAGAGCTTCCCCAGTATGGCGTGGGTGAAGGCAATATAACTGGTTCGGTAAACGTTGATAAGGTGAACCAGAGCAGTGCTGGCGGTGGCGAGGAGTGTGGTTTTGTCTATAAAAGGAATGTCTGCCAGCAGCGTGGGATTCAGTGCGCCGGTACTACATAGGGACTGGCAATACGATACGGATTCGACTAACTTATTAGTATTATATCTAATCGATGTGACTTGACTTCCACAGGGAAGTAAACTCTCGTCACCGCTACCGGCGGGCATTTCATCGGCACGGCTAGTATCAGAACACCTTTGATGGACATAGGTTTGACTCGGACAATCTAATAGGTACTCAAAATTGAATTTGCACCGACGCTCCTTCAAACTGCTTAATGAGCTCCCGCAGCGGGCGATATGTTGACCGCTGTACCTGTTTTTGCAATCTACTGGGCGCCGGACGGCGTCTAGCGAAGAACAGGTCGGTATATGATACTGTATATCGGGTAGACGGCTACTACTTAATCCCGAATTCTAGCGCTATGCACAGAAACAGCAAGTCTCTTTTTCCATCAACTGCCCCTATCTGACAGTAATCACGAAATCGTGACGGTATTCCTTCGAGCCACCCAGGTGGTCTGGCAGCGGCTAGTATGTGAGGCGCTGAATGGATTTTTGAAGTCTTATGGGCGCTGCACGGCGCTTCGCAAAGAGCGGAGAATATGGACTGATAGATAAAATGGGAGGGCTACTTAGTCCCGAATTTTAGCCCTTCACAGCAACAGAAGGTCTCTCCTTCCATCAGCTGCCCCTGCGAAATTGTCCCTGCAAACATGTACATCCCCGACATCCCTAAAGTGCTGACCAGCCGATCCTTTATCTCCCTCGACAAATCTAGCTTCACCCTCGATGTTTCAGGCGTGGCTGGTTTCTTTGGGGGTACAGAGGCTGCTTCCGCAATGGCCACGGTCCACATCTGCAGGAACAGGACCCACTGGGGGTGGTACAACTCACCCGGCTCGTATGAAATCGCCAAGCGTTACGGACTCCTCACAAAATTCGGCTTCATCTTTGGGGGTGGCCATGGTGATCCAGCAGAACTGCTGACCCTATTTGAGCTAGATGGTCGCAAGGGCCCCCAGTTCCTCCGAGTCCACTCCGGTAACATCATTCCCGAGACGGATCATCTTGCAGCAGTCTTCATGACGGAATGTACTTCCTCTGAATGCCCTATAGCACCTTCGAAGGATCCTTCCCCCATATGCTCCAGAACTTCCACGAAAGGGAGACAGCCCGTCGGAGTCACTATCGCCAATCTCGACAATTGCCCTGAAGATGATACGGTACTGAGGCCCATACCCACCTCATCCGACTCTCAAATCATCTCCGCACTCCCAATCTTTGTCAGCGTAGGCACCTGCGCTATGTGTGCTGTCGTCGCAGATTGGTACTCGTTTTCGCTGATCCTTCTCGGTATCATCGCCAACGGCCTCTCCTGTCTTATCATCGGCTCAGTCAAGCTGGAATTCAGTCGTCCCCGACTTGCTGGTGAATCAGACCAGGAGAAACCATCTGATAGCTATACTAAAGACCGCGTCAGCGGCATCCTCATCACCCCCACCAATGTCGTGTTGCTAAAGGGACGGGAAGATGCAGCCATGGCAGTAGCTCGTGGCAAGTTCGTGTTCCCACCCCCTCGTCGCGGCAGATCCTTCCACGTGGAATATATCGGACTGTGTTCCATTCTCCTCCTCGTCCAGTTCATTGCACAGCTACTTCTCATCCCGCAAGGATCCCTCTTTGGCCAGATCATGTTCGTGACATCCCTAGGTGTCTCGTGGTGTTATAACCTGTGGTTGTGCTCTTTTGACAAGGCGAGGATCCAGCAGAAGATTCTGCTAAAAACAATTCTCAAGCTCGAAGGACGCGATGTGAATAGGTATCAGTTAGACAACTGGCCTGCCATGGTCGTATTTGTCCTTCTGACCCTAGTACTTGAAGATCATGAGATAAATCCCGGTGAGCGTAATCTAAAGATCTGTCACGGTTGGTTTTATTTTCTAACGCTGATACTTAAAGACGACAAGATAAATCCTATTGAGCACGAACTGAAGACTGTGCTCGGGGTACTCATCGAGGACACCAATGAGGTCTGGGTGATATGGAAGTTGGTGATCCTGAAGCGACTGCTGACGTTGGCAAACAAGTCCCCAGTATTACAGGTGGACTTGGATATGGTGATGGACTTGAATGTCTCGGACGAAGAGACTGGTAGGCTCTCGAGAGGAGATAGACACAAATTGAATGCGCTGCTCGATGAAGCGCGATCGGGGATCGAAGTTTACAAGAAAAGAACCAGTTTAGTACATTCCCTTGATCTTAAGCATCACGATATGCCTTCCCTCCCTTATTCTTAGATATATTACAGTATGATCGAACGGTCTATCTACACAGCATCGCATTCAGAAACAGTGACTAGTACAGTAGGTGCCAATAGATGTACTGGCGATTGGTATACCGCAGGCGTTAGGCACTATCTTCATTCGTCCGGGATATGATAATGCATACTGGGTATGAATATGAGAGCAATGTCTGGCAGTTGTGGGTCTCTTTCTAGTTGGATCCCGTTTGATAGCCCATATTTATTGTAATATTTAGCTTTCAATGGTCCCAACCGTAGGCACAGTGTGATCAATCATGCTGTATGTATTACTGTATGTATATACTAGTATGCTCGAAGAAGGGTCGGATGCCATGGTGGGGAACACAAAGTATACCGGGCGAGACCATGGAAGACAATATTAATCACCAGCAAGGCAGTCACGGGGTTCATTGTTCTAGGTACCCACCACTATTGATCCGACTATTGGCATCTAATAAACTACTTGACATTCTTTTCACAGAGATGTAAACCCTTCTCGGCACTACCGAGGCTGGCTTTTCATCAATATGGCTAACCCACCACTACTTTATGGACATAGGTTTGACGCTGAGAGAATTTAACGAGATCTCAAAGCGAGAAATGTTTGGAAATGGAGATACGACTCACGAGATGGGAGTAGATCTGAGGCAGTCGGTGGGCGTAGTAATGCTCCCTTTCATCAGTCGATTCATAGGGAGAGAGCGGTTGTCATTCGGTAATCGACTAGAGACATGGGCTCTAAACAGTATGGGGACAGAGGATGAGGAGAAACAAGGAATGGGTAGTTACAACGTCATCTGGGAGTGGACAGGGCGATGGTGCAGTATAAAGAAGGGATGTTGTAGGTTGTGATGTTGTTAAACATGCATCCTGGCTGCGGCAATCTAGGATTGGCACAGGAATACCCGCTCGATTGGAGAGGTTGAGGGCAAGGGGTGGGGTTAAGCACGAGGATGTGCGGGGACGAGTGCACGATTGCACACGTTATGTGGTCTTAGAGGTGCCCGAGCAAGAATATGGGTGGAGCTGAGAGAACAAATCCACTCCGAGCGGAGGGGATGAGTGAATCGACGTGTGAAGCAATGGGGATAGGCATGACGTACCCTGCTCTGCGCGCAGATTAAGCGAGGCGCTTGATTCGTCGAAGGAGGGCAAACCAATGGAAGATTCTGTACCGGAGACGAGCAAGCGCATGAACATCCGCGAACTAGGGTGGATCAACAATAGCAAAAAGAAAACAGGGGACAGGAATGAGGTTAGTGACATGTGTGCAAAGCATGGTTCAACAGGCGTCACTGGACGTATACGGCCTACCGGGTCCCTAACCAAACCATCTCGTCGACCAACTTCACATGAGATCACGGAAGCCAAAAAAAAAACACGCCTCCGAAGCTAATCAGCGCAAACGAACACGTCGCGATTGTGTCCAGATTCGCATCCAACATTACCTTCGTCTATATCATCGATGGTTGCCAGCCGCAGGACACAGTAGCGTCCACAAACGCCTAGCTTGCACTCCCATAGCCGACCGAGTTGTGGATTTGCTGTGCAGATAAACCCTCAAACGGACTTGAAAGCTTGACATCTGGTCCAAAAACAAGTCGTCGGTCAGGTACCTCGTGCGCGAACTCATATCCGGTTATCGGTGCAGGGAGTGGGTGCGTTGCTGTTAGTAAGGCTGCTGCGATGGGAATGAGAGTAGACCTCATGTATGATTCGACGTGTTCTAACGATGGTCCTAAGACCTCCCTTTGGCGTTGACGCGGGACGTGAAGTAAGTGTGGGACAGTCTGAATCCCTTTCAGGTTTCGTCTCTCCTTGATAGTAATTGGTTGAAGGGGGAGACCTCCCACAGAAGCGAGCTCGAGATGGGTGAGTCGGGAGATGAGCAACGTGTATAAAACACGACACGATCGTTATTCACGCGAAAACGTGAACAAATGACGACGCCGTGTCCTCATACCAGTACAAGGGTAAGGGTGAAGGCAACACAAGGTAGTAGCCTAGTACAGCTACCGCCGTACGGGTTCGTCGCGGGTCACAATAGCGTGGTATGTACTGAGTCAGTGGCCTAATCCTTGACAACGAGTCGACGTCAGCGGCCCTGTCGTTAGCGAGCAGACGGTCTGTGCGATCCTTACATTTCAAATCGTCTGAATGAGCTCCCGCAGCGTCCGATATGTTAATCACTGTACTCATTTTTCAATCTAGGGCGCTGTATGGAGCATCGCGAAGAACGGAGATACGGAGATAATGATACAAAGTGCGAGGGCTGAGGGCTACTACCCAAACACAGTCCCCAGCTGCTTCCACAGCGTCAGCAACACTCTCTTCCCGTCAACTTGCTCCCGCGACACTGTCCCTTCGGATATGTACATCCCCGACATCCCTAAAGTGCTAACCAGCCGGTCCTTTATCTCCCTCGACAAATCTAGCTTCACCCTTGATGTTTCAGGCGTGGCTGGTTTCTTTGGGGGTACAGAGGCTGCTTCCGCGATGGCCACGGTCCACATCTGCAGGAACAGGACCCACTGGGGGTGGTACAACTCACCCGGCTCGTATGAAATTGCCAAGCGTTACGGACTCCTCACAAAATTCGGCTTCATCTTTGGGGGCGGCCATACTGACCCAGCAGAACTGCTGACCCTGTTTGAGCTAGATGGTCGCAAGGGCCCCCAGTTCCTCCGAGTCCACTCCGGTAACATCATTCCCGAGACGGATCATCTTGCAGCAGTCTTCATGACGGAATGTACTTCCTCTGAATGCCCTATAGCACCTTCGAAGGATCCTTCCCCCATATGCTCCAGAACTTCCACGAAAGGGAGACAGCCCGTCGGAGTCACTATCGCCAATCTCGACAATTGCCCTGAAGATGATACGGTACTGAGGCCCATACCCACCTCATCCGACTCTCAAATCATTTCCGCACTCCCAATCTTTGTCAGTGTAGGCACCTGCGCTATGTGTGCTGTCGTCGCAGATTGGTACTCGTTTTCGCTGATCCTTCTCGGTATCATCGCCAACGGCCTCTCTTGTCTTATCATCGGCTCAGTCAAGCTGGAATTCAGTCGTCCCCGGCTTGCTGGTGAATCAGACCAGGAGAAACCATCCGATAACTATACTAAAGACCGCGTCAGCGGCATCCTCATCACCCCCACCAATGTCATGTTGTTCAAGGGACGGGAAGATGCAGCCATGGCAGTAGCTCGTGGCAAGTTCGTGTTCCCACCCCCTCGTCGCGGCAGATCCTTCCATGTTGAATATATCGGGTTGTGCTCCCTTTTCCTCCTCGTCCAGTTCATTGCACAGCTACTTCTCATCCCGCAAGGATCCCTCTTTGGCCAGATCATGTTCGTGACGTCCTTAGGTGTCTCGTGGTGTTATAACCTGTGGTTATGCTCTTTTGACAAGGCGAGGATCCAGCAGAAGATTCTGCTAAAAACAATTCTCAAGCTCGAAGGACACGGTGTGAGGAGGTATCAGTTAGACAACTGGCCTGCCATGGTCGTATTTGTCCTTCTAATCCTAGTACTTGAAGATCACGAGACCGATCCAAGTGAGCGCAATCTAAAGATCTGTCGTGTTTGTCTTGTCTTCTAACCCTGATACGTGAAGACGACAAGATAAATTCCATTGAGCACAAGTTAAAGACTGTGCTTAATGCACTCATCGAGGATACCAGCGAGGTCTGGGTGATATGGAGGTCGGTAATCCTGAAGCGACTGCTGACATTGGCAAACGAGTCTCCGTTGTTGCAGGTGGACTTGGATATGATGATGGACTTGAATGTCTCGGACGAAGAAACTGCAAGGCTCTCAAGGGGAGATAGGCACAAATTGAATGCGCTGCTCAATGAAGCGCGGTCGGGAATCGAAATTTACAAGGAAAGAACCAGTCTGGTACGATCCCTTGATCTTAAGCACCACCGTGACGACACGCCTTCCCTTCCTCGTTCTTAGATATATTTCAATTTGGCTAAACAGTTTATCTGCACCGAATCGCATTCAGAAGTAGTTACTAGTACGGTGGCTAAGGATGTGTGCCGCCGTCATTGGTGTAGCGTTAATTTCAAAGCCAGATGGAGTTTTCAGACTCAGGCTGTGCTTATGTAACCTTGCCGTCTTTGCAGGTGCAGCGGAATGACTTTCCACATGCAGGAATTTGGAGCCTTAAGCCATTGTCTCGCATTCAACCTTGGCAACGATTTGCGAGGTGGCCAGCCGCAGCGGAATTCGGTAACGGTTTCGGTTCGGGCAAACCATTCAAACCATTCAAACCTATTACCTGGGATTTATGGGCTCATTCAAGTTTGAGTGACAGATCCACCGTCCCCTGTACTCCGTCGGGATCCTCCGAAGGTTCTGAACACATGCTGCGATTGCCTGCGTGAGTTTTTCTTCGTCGACCGAATTTAACCGGCAGGTTCATGGTTCAGAAGGAAATATTAAGTGCACTGGGACGGATATTCAATTTACAAGCAGGGCAGAACAGGTTCCCACGACTCAGAGAACGAGCAATCATCCGAGTTTACGTCGATTCCGACTGGGAGCCGTGACTATACCCGTTGAATGTACTGGGAGGCTTCACAAATGCAGGACGTTGTTTTCGTATTGGTAACTCTCATTCAGGTCGAGGCCTTTCGTCCTCAAAGTTCGGCGAAAAGGTACTATTCTTGGCCCTTTGAATAAGATAATTGGTGGGAAATCCGAAAGTCTGATTGGAAGAACTCAATCTCACAGGAACGTTTAATGGGCGCTCATTATTGAACGGGCCATGCGACCTTTCTCTCCCTCCTTTGTTCAACTCCCTCGCTTTTGCACCGCAGTGGATTCCCTCACCTTCTCACTTTGTATTGTGGTTGAAGGATGTCGACCCAATCTGGTGTGGAAATATCCTCATTATCACTAGCGCTCTGACTGATCATCCACTCCATCAAGATCCTTCGAAACCGCTGGAAATTGTTCATGACAACGGTGTTCACTCAGTTGCATTTTCACCTGATGGGACCTATATAGTGACAGGCTCTAATGATGGGACGATTCAACAATGGAGCGTAAACAATGGGAAGAAGATGGGAACGACGATGCATGCAGGCGGCTCAGTTCTCATCGTCGTCATATCCAGTGACGGAGAGTGGATCGTAAGCGGTGGATTGGGTTGCAAAGCCACGGTTTGGAGCACAAAGACGCAAAAAAAGGTCGTCGAGTCGACACAAGCTAACGAGAAATGGGTCAGTGCATTGGATGTGTCACCAGACTCGACAGGATTCGCCAGCGCGTCGAGCGATTGCATGGCAAGCATCTGGAGTCTCACGACAGGTCAGCGACTGGTTGGCCCGTTGAAACACAATAACCGCGTGGAATGCATTGCGTTTTCACCTGACGGAGACCACGTCGCTACCTCCGGCGTCTATGACTGCTTGCGGATTTGGGACAGTCGCAACGGCGAGCTATTCGTCGACATCCATGACTTCTTCCCTGAATCCCTTGTTTGGTGGCATGATGACCGAATCTTTGCATCAACGTGGTCAACGCAACGGTGGATCGATGCCCTTTCGGGGTCGATGCTTTTCGACCTTCCTCGAAATGGCGACACCGCCTCAAAAACACACCTCGCCATTTCGCGCAATCACAGCTCCTTAGCCGGCCTCGACAAAAATATCCTGCGTTCGTGGGATCATACGATCCATGCATGGAGCCCCACCGTACACGAGCTCGGCTATAGTGGGTGTACCATTGCTATCTCGCCCAATAGCCATCATCTCGTCACCGGGGGAGAGGATAGAATTTCGATTTGGAATATTCCTGGTAGCGTTCCTGGGGATGTTGACCATGTAAGTATATCCTTTCCCGACTATTCCACCAACTGATAGGCTTTTCTTTTAATCGAGCACCCAAATGGTGTGGTAAGAACATCGTCACTGTAATGCCGGGCTGAAATGAAACTAATCATTCCTTCTGTATCTTTGAACAGTTTATGCATCTCTCTGGGGTAATACAAGAGTTATGGTTGCGTGGGGAACTGGAGTCTGCCTTGGAAATACTATCTCGTGACATTGCGTGGAATGGAGGGTCCTACTACGCATACGCCAATCGTGCGCTTATCCAGGCCCGTTTGAAAAAGTGGGACGAAGCACTCATCAGCGCCAACGAGGTAATTAACCATGGATCTTTCCCACACATGGAATTAAAATATATCCGTTTCCAGTCTATTGATATCCAGCCGTCAGTTATAGGCTGCGTCGCGAAGAGTTTTGCACTCTGCGGTCAGGGCAGACACGGGGATCCCATGCATGCATTCGATCTTGCTATCAGTTACTGCAGAGCAGAAGAAGAAAAAGTAAACTATCTTCTACTCATGAAGGTATGCCTGACACGCAAATGTCGTGCAGGCTTCACGACTCACAATTCTGTCCAGTCAGTTATCTTATTCCTTGTCGGACAGCACCGCCACGCCATGGCTCGCACAGCTGACTTGATCAAGGCCCTTCCCGGTAAGATGTTGTACTGTGATGTTGTTCAGGTAGCGTGTTGTGCCACTGTTCATTGCAAAGACTTCGTTCATACCATCCATAGGCGCACATGTCCGTTTTCCTAGCAACATCCGCATTTGAGTCGCACGATTATGGTGCCGCAATACAGCTTTTAGCATCAGCACCAGATCCTGGAGAATTCTTTCCGCTCCCAGAGTTGTTGACTATCTCGCTGGTACGACCCATCTTATAGTCATTACTATAGATATTGAATGTCCGCCAAAGATGACTGGATGGGATTTCAGCACTCTCAGATTCGAGATCCATCAGAAAAAATGCGAAGCTCTATTCGCCGCGGGCCTCACAGGGAGTGCAGTAGCCTCCTTCCTTGAAATGGATCTTGACATAGAAACGAAATCAGAGGAGGAAATGGAATGGGTCGTCGGTAATAACGCATTCGTGTGTTGTGCTGCAGCTGTTATTGATGTTTTCTCTCAGATTTCAAGAGGCGATGTGTAGATGAGTTGAATAAGCTAGGGGATAAGGCCATGGATTCCGCTGCACATCGTGAAGCTGCTGCTCATTATTCTTCAGCATTGACCCTAGAGCCTTCGTCGACAGACGTACTTATCAAGCGAAGCAGAGCACGTGCGACGATGAACGATTGGGAGGCTGCACTGGAAGATGCGAATGCTGTATGCGTGGTTTCGTCTTTGGTCCCGCAAATTAACCAATGCCATTGCGTCTTAGGCAATTGTACTTGATCCATCACACCCTCGGGGATATGAGGAGAAACATGCAGCACTGCATGGTGTTGGTCGTTACGACGAAGCAATCCAAACACTCAATGAGATGCTTTTGAAGCTCGGACAATCACCTGATCCCCATGCTCGTGGTAAATATCATTTGTATCATGTTGGAACAGCTTCTAAGAAAGTCTGTCTGACAGAACGCTACGCGAACCCGTCACAGACGATAATAGCCATCCACCACTCCGCCAAGCGTATCCAACGTGACTTTCCGCTCGTCCTCATCGACACCAAGAATGGTCATCTCTGTGACGAACAAGAACGGATACGGACGTTTGAGGCTGATTCAAAGTTCAAACAGCTCGTTTCATCGATGGTGTTACGAATCGACAATGTTGGTATCGACCAGGCTGTGCGAGAATACTTCCGATATGCTACGTTCTCTCACACGTGGGAAGGAGACGAGCCTCTTTATCACGATATCCTGCATAAATCAGTACACGACCTCGCAGGACCACCCAGTATCATGAAGTTACTGAGATTTTGCACGATCGTTCGTGAAGAAGGCTATCGCTGGGCTTGGAGCGATACCTGTTGTATCAACAAAATGGATGGCGCAACACTACGAGAATCACTCACTTCTATGTTTCGGTGGTATCAAGAATCTTCACTCACCATTGTCCACCTCAAGGGTGTATTATCCGACTCGGAGCTCAGAACCCTGGAGAAAAGTCTGTGGAATACCCGTGCATGGACCCTTCAAGAATTCTTCGCGTCCAAGGTCATTCGGTTCTATACTGAAGACTGGAAGCCTTATCTGCCTCATGAGGATACTTTCAATCACAAGGAATCCCCTGTCATCATGCAAGAGATGGAGCGCGCCACTGGGATTGATGCCAAAGAACTTCTGTCTTTGCATCCCGGATCGGAGAACGTCCGACAGAAGCTCTGTCTTGCCTCAGTTCGCTTTGCTACGAAGCAAGAAGACATTGCTTACTCATTATTCGGCATATTCTAGGTCTCCATCGCAGTTGAGTATGGAGAAGGGCAACAGTGGGCCCTCGGCCGTCTCTTACAAGAGGTCCTCACACATTCTGGGGACACTACAATCCTGGATTGGACGGGCAAGGCATCGGACTATAATAGCTGCCTCCCTGCGGAGATTACCGTCTACCGCGAGCCATTGTCACCACACTTTCCATCCCCCATCTCGGACGACCAGCTGGAAACATTGCTTTCAGAACTTCCAACATGCTCGGAACTTCACGATTTCGCTATGAAGTTATACGATCAACTCAGCATTAATCCAACACCACACCTAATTAGTCGACGCCTAAGCCTACGATGCATCGTATTTCCACTGAAAAGGGTTTGTGGGCAGTTTTCTGCCGGAGACGACTCGCCTGTGCGCATTTACCGTGTCACAGCGTTTGCGCTGGGGAAAGTGGAGATTAGGACGTCGGATGACCTGGCCGGCCAGACCAATCTGGTGCTCGTACATCCATGGCTTCAATATCTCTCTGACCCCGTCCTTCCGCACGAAGATATGATCACCAACGACGCAGAGTCATCCACGCTACACAGCACCTCGGATGACTACTCCCTTCTCTCTCCCAGGAGCTCAGCGAGAACCTCGTCAACGCAAGTTTCGCAAGTGTTGCAGCGTCCCTCTCCGCTCGACAAAACAACCCGGGCATTGCGGTTGTTCGCTCGTCTCAGACAGCCTTTTAGGGCACTCCTGCTCGCGCCACACCCACCCAAGGAATACAAACGGGTTGCGACGGACAACCCGATCGTCGTATGCATACGCAAGAAAGTCACCCCGGACTCCCTCACGGACAAGATACGTACCCTGGAAATCCTTTAATTCTTTGAATTTGGATCCGTTTTGACGTTGGTCCACAACTGCAATGCTCGTCTTCTCACACTGTTACTAGAAGCTGGTGCTCGCTGTTGCTTTACTTTCGTACCCCTTCCTCTCCCTCAATCCTCCATCCTCGAGTCGGGTGCCGAGGAGAGTTTCTACTATGTTACACTGCACCGCAGCTATGACTATCGTGGATCGACGCGACCTATCTAGTTTTCACAGTACTCGTAACTGTGCCGCACAGCGTCTCACTCGGTGGCAGGACCCACATCCAAGTCTGACTTTGATTCAGATTGTTACGTCGACTCTGACTCGGGACTGTGACTGCATCCAGTGTACTGGGAGGCTTCACGAATGTATTCCACACTTTGTTTTCGTGTTACATAGTATTTGCTATCAGGCTGGGATCGTCCATCTTCCCCACCCTGCCACTCGACCTACTCGGAGGTGCGTTGGGGAACCGTGATGAAAAACTACTCGGTCGCTCATGCAAGGTTTGATCAAAAGCTTGTTCGTGTCGTCTGTCATTCTCTGGCAAGGTGCGGCACTCCCGAGGTGCATTTGCTGAGTTGAACGAGGCTGGGATATCGAAGAGTTCGTGACATAAACTCTTACACGCCCCATTGGGCCCTCTGCTTCACCGCAGCACCACAAATGGCACACCCCTGCTGTCGAGAAGGGTTCTCGCGTACTTGCGATCAAGGACTTGAGAGCGAGGCGAGTTGGATCGTTGATATACCTCACTGCACCATGCACCATCCTGGCTACTTCTGAAGTCTGAGTTGGAAGGGAATTTTACCCAAAAGCTCAGGGATACGAGGAGGAAGGTCTCGGAAGTCAGTGTATCGTTGCTTTGTACTACTACCTGTCTGCATCCAATCTTGTGCTATACTTCTCCGACCGACATGTTGACATCAAATGCCTTACCGACAAGAATGTCTATCTGGTGCACAGCCTAAGTGACCAGTGTCTCCCTTCAAATTTCTCCAAGTTTAGGAACTTGGAAATGCCAACTTTCGTCGGCGAACACCTGGCTTGACTGTGTTTGCATTTATTGAATTCTGCCTACAACACGAACTTAGCCACCACCAAGAAAGTAAGGGATTTCCGTAGTGAGTTGGTTCCCACGGTTATGAGTCTGGAGAAACTTTGTCAAGCAAGGTGATTTGGAAATCAGTCTGCGAACTCTGGCTATCAGTCGAGGCGTAAACGTCCGGTTTCCTTAATTCTCGCTCGCTCGAGGCTCTTCTTCTTCCGAGCTCGACGAAAAGGTACTATTCTTGGCACCGGGAAATCCGAAAGTCCGATCAGAAGAACTCAGCTTTCACAGGACCATTTCATGGGCGCTCATTATTTAGCTGGCCCCAGGCCACACGACCCTTCTTCTCCTTCGTCCGACTCCCTCGATTCTGCGTCGCGACAGATTCGCTCACCGTCTCACTTTGTTGGTTCATTGTGGTTGAAGGATGTTGACCCAACCCGGTGTGTAAATATCTTCATTGGCACCAGCTCTGGCTGATCATCCACTCCGTCAAGGTACTTTGAAGCCGCTCGAAATCGTTCACAATAATTGGGTTCATTCAGTCGCTTTTTCACCGGATGGGACCTACATAGTGACAGGTTGCAAAGACGGGACGATTCAACAATGGAGCGTGAACGATGGGAAGAAGATGGGAACGACGATGCATGCGGACGACTCAATTCTCGCCGTCGTCATCTCCAGTGACGGAAAATGGATCGTAAGCGGTGGATTGGGTTGTAAAGTCACAGTTTGGGACGTAAAGACGCAAAAGAGGGTCGTCGAGTCAGCACAAGCTAACGAGAAATGGGTCAGTGCATTGGATGTGTCACCAGGCTCGACAAGATTTGCCAGCGCATCGAGCGATCACACGGCAAGCATCTGGAGTCTCACAACAGGTCAGCGACTGGTTGGCCCGTTGAAACACAATAACCGCGTGGAATGCATCGCGTTTTCACCTGACGGAGATCACGTCGCTACCTCCGGCATCTATGACTGCTTGCGGATTTGGGACAGTCGCAGCGGCGAGCTGCTTGTCGACGTCCATGACTTCTTCCCTGAATCCTTTGTTTGGTGGCGCGATGACCGAATCTTTGCATCAACATGGTCAACGCAACGGTGGATCGATGCCCTGTCAGGAACGGTACTTCTCGACCTTCCCCGGAACGACGATACTGCCACAAAAACACACCTCGCCGTTTCGCGCGATCGTAACTCCTTAGCCGGCCTCGACAAGGGTATCCTGCGTTTGTGGGATCACGTGACCCATGCATGGAGCCCCACCGCACATGAACTTGGCTATAGTGGGTGTACCATTGCTATCTCGCCCAATAGCCATCATCTCGTCACCGCGGGAGAGGATAGAATTTCAATTTGGAGTATCCCTAGCAGCACTCCCGAGGATGTTGACACTGTACGTACATCCCTTCTAGACCACTCCACCAACTGATAGCCTTTTCCTTGATTAAGATTAAGCACCAAAATGGTGTGGTGAGAACATTGTCATTGTAATATCGGGCTGAAATGAAACTGATCATGGTTTCTACATCTTTGAACAGTTCATGCGTCTCTCCAGTGTAATACAAGAGCTATGGTTACACGGAGAGCTTGAGTCCGCCCTGGAAATACTATCTCTTGACATCATGTTGAACGGAGAGTCCCAATACGCATTCGCCAACCGTGCACTCATCCAGGCGCGTTTGCAAAAGTGGGGCGATGCACTCGTGAGCGCTGAGATGGTAATTAATCGTGCTTCTTGCTCGTACACAATTAAAACGTATCTGTTTCCAGTCGATTGATACCCAGCCTTCAGTTATAGGATGCATCGCGAGGAGTATAGCACTCTGTGGTCAGGGCAGACACGAGGATTCTATGCAGGCGTTTGATCTTGCTTTCGGTTACTGCAGGGCAGAAGAAGTAAATTATCTTCTACTTGTGAAGGTATGCATGATGTATGAATGGTGTCCAGGTTTCGCGACTCTCACAATTTTGTCCAGTCAGTTATCTTGTTCCTTGCCGGACTGCATCGCCACGCCACGGCTCGCACAGCTGACTTGATCAAGTCTTTTCCCGCTAAGTTATTGCACTGTTATGTTGTTCAGGTAGCGTGTTGTGCCACTGTTCGTCACAAGGATTTCATTCATACTATCTACAGGCACGCATGTCCGTTTTCCTAGCGACATCCGCATTCGAGTCGCTCGATTATGATACAGCAATACAACTTTTGGCATCGGCACCAGATCCCGGAGAATTCTCTCAGCTTCCAGAATTGCTGACTATCTCACTGGTACGACCCATCTCACAGTCATCAGCACAGATATTGAGGGTACCAAAGATAGCTGGATGGGATTTCAACACTCTCAGATTCGAGATCCATCAGAAAAAGTGCGAAGTTCTGTTCGCCGCGGGCCTCACGGGTGGCGCGGTAACCTCCTTCCTTGAAATGGATCTCAGCGCAGAAACGAACTCAAAGGAGGAAATGGACTGGGTCGTTGGTAAGGATGCATTCGTGTGTTGTGCTGCTGCTGTCATTATTGATGTTTTCTCTCAGACTTTAGGAAGCGATGTGTGGATAAATTGAACGAACTGGGAGATGTGGCCACGGATTCCGCTGCACATCGTGATGCTGCTGCCTACTATTCTTCGGCATTGACCCTAGAGCCGTCGTCGCTAGACATACATATCAAGCGAAGCAGAGCACATGCGGCGATGAACGATTGGGAAGCCGCATTGGAAGATGCAAATGCTGTATGTATATTTTTCTCTCTAGTCTCGCAAGTTAACCAATGCCATGCGATTTAGGCAATTGTACTCGATCCATCACACCCTTGGGGATATGAGGAGAAACATGCAGCACTGCATGGTGTTGGTCGTTACGACGAAGCAATCCAAACACTCAATGAGATGCTTTTGAGGATCGAACAATCATCTGATCGCCATGTCCATGGTAAATATCTTTTATATCATGTTGAACAGCTTCTAACAAGGGTCTATATCTGGTAGAACTACATAACCACTACGTGAACCCATCACAGACGATAGCAACCATTCACAGCTTTGCCAAGCACATTCAACGTGATTTTCCGCTCGTCCTCATCGACACCAAGAATGGTCATCTCTGTGACGAACAAGAACGGATACGCACATTTGAGGCTGATTCAAAGTTCAAACAGCTCGTTTCATCAATGGTGTTACGAATCGACAATGTTGGTATCGACCAGGCTGTGCGAGAATACTTCCGATATGCTACGTTCTCTCACACGTGGGAAGGAGACGAGCCTCTTTATCACGATATCCTGCATAAATCAGTACACGACCTCGCAGGATCACCCAATATCGCGAAGTTACTAATGTTCTGCACGATCGTTCGTGAAGCAGGTTTTCGCTGGGCTTGGAGCGACACCTGTTGTATCAACAAAACAGACGGCTCAGCGTTACAGGAATCACTCACTTCGATGTTTCAATGGTATCATGAATCTTCACTCACCGTTGTTCACCTCAGGGGTGTGCTATCCGACTCGGAACTCGGAGCTTTGGAAGAAAGTCTGTGGAATACCCGTGCATGGACCCTTCAGGAATTCTTCGCGTCCAAGGTCATTCGGTTCTATACTGAAGACTGGAAGCCTTATCTGCCTCATGAAGATACTTTCAATCACAAGGAATCCCCTGTCATCATGCGAGAGATGGCGCGTGCGACTGGGATTGATGCGACAGAACTTCTGTCTTTGCGTCCTGGATCGGAGAACGTCCGGCAGAAGCTCCGTCTCGCCTCGACTCGCTTTGCCACGAAGCAAGAAGACATTGCTTACTCATTGTTTGGTATATTCGATGTCTCCATCCCAGTCACGTATGGCGAAGGGCAACGACGTGCACTCGGCCGTCTCTTACAAGAGGTCCTCACGCGTTCTGGGGACACCACCATCCTAGCTTGGACAGGCAAGGCATCGGACTATAATAGCTGCCTCCCTGCGGAGGTTACCGTTTACCGCGAGCCATTGTCACCCCACTTGCCATTGCCCATCCTAGACGACGAGATGGAAACACTGCTTTCGGAACTTCAGACATCCTCGACACTTCATGATTCCGCTGTTGAATTATATGACCGACTTGTCTTTCTTCCGACGCCACGTCTCGTCAGTCGCCGTTTAAGCCTGTCGTGCATCGTATTTTTACTGAGAACGGTTGGTGGGCCGTTCTCCGCCGGAAACGACTCTCCTGTGCGCATTTACCGTGCCACGGCATCTGCGCTGGGGGAGGTCGAGATTAGGACGTCGGATGACCTGGCCGGCCTGACCAATCTGGTACTCGTGCATCCATGGCTCCAATGTCTCTCCGACCCCATCCTTCCGCACGAAGATATGATCGCCGACGACGTGGAGTCGTTTACGCTACACGGCACTTCGGATCGCAACTCCCTCCTCTCTCCCAGGAATCTAGCAAGAATCTCGTTACCGTATGTTTCACAGGCATTACAGCTTCCCTCTCCACTCGACAAAACAACCCGCGCATTGCGGTTGTTCGCTCGTCTCAGACAACCTTTTGGGGCACTGCTGCTTGCGCCACATTCGTCCAGGGAATACAAGCGGGTTGCGACGGACAACCCAATCATCGTACGCATACGCAAGGAGGTTACCCCGCACTATCTCTTAGACAAGATACGTACCCTAGACATCCTTTAATTCTTGGACACGGACCTACTCCGACGTTCATTCACGATCCCAATGCCCGTCTTCTCACACTGTCACTAACTGGTGCTAGGGGGTAAGCCACCCAACGCACCATTCATACACTTTCGTACTACTTTACTGTAATCCTTTTCCCTCGGTCGTTCATGTCAGGTGCTAAGGGGAGTTTCTACTACATTACACCACACCGCTGTAGTTATGATTATCTTAGATCGACGCGGCCTATCTAGTTTCTACAGTGCTATATGCTAATCGGTGTATTTCATGCTTGGTGCCTAAGACCGTACTCTGTAAACGTGTCGTACAGCATCCCAGCGAGCAATTCCAGGGTTGCTGGTGAAACAGGAGATGGTTGTTACAGTAGACAAATTAAACAAGATAGCTTTGGGCATGTCGACAATGGACACACTAATTGCTGCTTAGACAAACGGGTCGGAAGCTTCGTAGCATGTGTCGCAGTACCCCACGTGGCCCAGAGATTGAGTACATACTTTGCCGCCATCTTGGAAACGCTCGTCTTTGACATGCCGAGATGCCGACGAGAGGGAACTAGGTCGCCAATACCACCGCACGTCAAGATCAACGAGCAAGTCTGCAGTGCCTACCTTCTGCTGACTTGTTCGTGTCCGTAAACCGTGCCAACTGCGATCGTGATCGCAATATGTGCGCTACCGGTCGCAACGTCTCTAGGCCGCCGCTTGGTGATGCGGCTCAGTTTCTGAATCCATCCGTTCACCCACTTCGCTTGCCAGTGGTGCTACGGCAAATCCTTTAAACTACTTTGTTTCAGCTTGGTCTTTTCGGATCCAGGGGGCTCGTGTGGAGCAATGTAGCCCGGTCAGGGTCGGACGGAACTGAGTTCACTGACTCATCCGGAAGGATTTCGGGTATACAGTTCTTTAGACTTGGTTGTCAGGGGTACTCATTGAAGAATATATAATTTACAGGGTACAGCAATGCCAGACTGTCAAATTTTCAGCGAGCCCATTCAAAAAGTAGAGTCATGGCGTTTGTCTACGCTCTTGGAATTGTCGGGTTTACTGCTTTGTCTGTTCACGGGCAAGGTGTTCTGTACGCGCAATGTAAGTAGCTCATTGACTACTCTCACTTCACTGATCGAGCTAATTATTTTCAAAAGGTGGCGGTCAAGTAAGTCATCCGATTCGGTGCCAACGATCCACAATGAGTTCCTTCCTAGGGCTGGACCGGCGCCACCACTTGTGTCAGCGGTGCAGTTTGCACCTACCAGAATCCTTGTAAGTCACCACTGTGATGCCAGCCAGATGTTACCTAGCTTCTAACTCATGCGTTCGAAACTGTTCGGAATAATATACTCTCCAGGGTACTCGCAATGTCTCCCGGCCGGTGCAGCCACGACTACCAGTGCCAGTGTTGCCAGTACCAGCGCCAGTGCCAGTGCCAGTGCAACCCCGACTACCACCGTCAGTACCAGCGCGACCCCAGCGAGCACGTGTGGTGC